>QVOB01025639.1:0-15972 GCA_014839585.1 Pseudomyrmex concolor
GCAAAAGTAGCTCGCTCTCAGTGATTTTTTTGACAATGGCATCAACTAACACTTCAATTGTCGCAATAGGCAAACTGTAGAAGTTGGACTTTGGACATCTCTGCCTCGCGTGCGTTATTTTCACTTATTTCCTAATCTGAGAAAGAAATTTTTCAACAACAAAATCATCGGTGTTGAAAATAACTATTCTGGCGAGCTGTCTCACACTGCGATAACGAGTCTGCGTTTGACATTTGTTCTTCTAGAAGGATAAAACTTCAAACAAGAACGTGTGTAATGCTGTTGTTCCTTATCTACACGCGTCGTTTTGGATTCTTATCGCCCTTTATATACACAATATTGCTTCTATTTATGAAAAGTTTATAAAAATATCTCATTTTAAAACTCAAATAGCAAAACCGCTTTGTACGACTCGAAAGAACTTTCGAGTTCGGCGAAAAATCCCGTTCGAATCGCGCGAGTCGGAGCGCACTTTTGCGCGAGAAACCGCTAATATCGTTAATGACGCACTTAAAACCGTATTTCCGGAGGATCTTTTTTACAGCCCGGCCATAATCTGCCATTTATTCTTGCAAATCCCGGTCCCGTAGACTGTTCATCAAGCTAACAATCCCGCTCTCGGTCGAGTTGCGGGCTGGAGCTGGCTGCAACGAGTGCATTATGACCGGTCGATTACCCATGCGCAAAGACATCTCAGCGTGCGCCTCGCTCCCTTAGCTATTTGCAGAAATTTACATGGCGTCCGCAAATAACAAGTCGTCTTTGCGAAGTGAGGATTTTCCCACGAGTATATTTTCATATTTTTTTTTTTTTTTTTTTTTTTTTTATAAACTCGACTCGCGGAACTGATCGAAACAAACACGCACGTTTAAAGTTGCACGATTGCAATTCTTTTGCACGCGCGTTTTTCATGCGTTTAATCATTCCGCGTTTCTTTGCCGAAAGAACGATCGAGGTGCGAGTGGTTTATTTCGCGCTAGAGCGCAATTGCAGAGATGTAATGGTGTGGAAAGGCGCAAGCAGAAAAAAAACGGTGTAGGTAGCAAGTAAGGAGCTTATTTTACCGAAGAAAGAAAGAGAGAGAGGAAGAGGGAAGGGTGAGAGGAGACCTCGTCTATATCGCTCTTATTCGTATAATTTCAACGTACCGTAGCTGTTAATTGGCAATGTAAACAGGCGCAAACTTTTCGGCGTTCATCGCAGCGTCCTTTGATTACGTCGTAATTAATGTCAGTGCCACGGATGGCGGGATTGTCAGAAGTTTCGCCGCGTTTCGCTTCGACGCTCACAAACGTTTGTTTGAAAGTAGATTAATGTGTGTTCAAATATTTATGATGCGGTTACCAGAAAACTTGATTACAATCCTTAATTGTCGCTTCTAACATTTCTAACTCTTCAATTGAAAATTCTCGTATTTTCAATCGAACGAACAAATGCGTGGTGTATTCTGTATCGATGTAAATATCATAGATATAGCGTATAAATGTGTGCTAAAAAAAAACAAAAAAACAAACCACGCGTTCGCGATTGATGTTGCAAACAACTGACAAGGCCGCGTCTCTCGCGAAATCGCGCCGTGACGTCCTTTTCTCCCCGAATATGGAAAAGAGACGACAATATCTCATCCCGACCTCGTAAAAAGTTAACGTCACGCGCGTAAACCGTGTTGCAAGACGACGTAAGACGTGGACCACTTCGTGGTTCTCCTTTCTGTCGTCGCTTTATATTCCTCGCCGGTTCTTGTTGCCAAGAACGAACGAACAAACGACGCTCGCGGTAGTTTACTTCGCGCCACATTAGCAGTCGAGCGGTAAACGGAAACTAAAAAAAAAAAAAAAAAAAAAAAAACTCAAAGACAAAACCCGGAAAAGGGCGCTTTGCTCGATAACGCGAGCTATCTATATAAGAATTGTTCTCGTTTCCCGGCACGGCAAACGCCCGCCGATGAGCGTGTCGTTAATTGCTACCGCGAAAGATACCGCAAAACTTTTTGACGACAGCGCGCACCGCGCCCGCGCGTTGAAACGGACTTTCGTCGTCCTCGTCGTCGGGAAACTTGACGGTCGTAATTAATGTCGCTTTTCCGCGGCTGCGAGGAAACGCAGAACGAGAATGAAGACGAAAACGAGCTCCAACGACGAGAGAGGAGCGGCTGCGTCGCGCCGCCGGAGAAGTTTCAATACACAAGTTGCCGTGCGATTCCCGAGCGCGATGCGAGGACGCGGTCGCAGATATAAACCTCAGAGAAACAATAAGTTCTCGGAGGCGCGAGGGCATAGGTAAATGGGAAACAATGCGGGAGTCGGGTATTACTTCTGTTCGCGGACCGTTCGCTAACAATGCTCGGGCAACTTCTTTCTCACGCTTCCTTTTTGCGAGACTGAAAATGAAATATAGAATAGTCGGTCGGCGTGCGCGCGCTCTCCTGAGAAACTTAACGCCCGTCCGCGTGAACTTCAGGGCGGCGCGGCGGCGCGCCGCCGCGCTCTAATTTTGCTTGGATTTTTAATGTAACGCGTTGCCGCTGCCGGCAACTTTGTGATACCGACGTGATTTATAACGGCAATGAATAACAACGACGGTCTGGCTCTTTTGCAAAAGATTTCAAGAATAAGTATTGCACATACGTATATTAAATCTATAACAGAAGTTTAAAAACTGTTAAAATCAGCACCTCGAATATCTTTAAATTTGGATCGAAAATGTCTTTCCTGCGTACATTTGGAAAAAACGCTATGCATAGACACAAAAGAAATATACTTGTATATGTAATTTTGTTATCTTCTTCTGTATAAAAGATTACCGCACAAATTCAGCGTTTGTCTGTGCAAAGATAAGTCGCCAGATTTAACAATACATGCATCGTCTACTACCTACTGCACAGTCTCGCGAGATTTAATACTTAAGTAGCTGCGCGAGAGAGCCCGAGAGCGAATCCCTAAATAAATAGCCAGCCATAGGAGAAATACACTGCGTTCGTTCCTTTTTACAACCAGTTGTTTTCCTTTTTTTTGTTTTTGTTTTTATTTTTCAAATGAAAAGTTTACAATCTCGTCGTTGTCGTTTGAACATTTTTGCAAACAAGCGACAATTTCGCACGCGCACGCACGCGCACAGTTAACTTCGCGCGAAATGGAAACAAATAAACTCGAGTATTACGATTTCACGCGCAAAAATGTGAGAGCGATAGCTTTAAACGCGTTAAAAAAAAAAAAAAAAAAACCAAAACTCTTTCTTCAATAATCTCCGTTTAATCTCCGTTTAATCTCGTCGCAAATTTTAATGAGATAAATGATTTTGTAATCGCGCGTGCAATCAGCTGACGTTCGGCAAACTGCATTCACAGTTGACTTTTTAAACACCTGATAAACACGCGCGGAAACGGTACAATAAAGTCAACGAGCGAATTTCGGTATTATTCCGCGAGGCGGTAATGATGGCGATCCGATGAAAGACTGGATTTCTGTAAGCCGGAGGGATACAATATCATCAAGCTGATAGATCTAACCGCACACTCGAGATCTCTTTGTCGCGGTACCGGGAGGAAGTATCGAACCGTTGCGCGTTGTTGGTTTGCGCGCGGCGATGTAAAATGCGCAACAGAGCGTCGTCGTCGCCTAATTGTCACACGGTATTCATCGAGTACGTAACACGCGACGTTAAATTATATACAGCGGAACTAGACGAGAACAAGGACGACGACGACAATGGATGAATGAAACTTACGAGAGGAAAAAGCGATTTAATTGTCGGCGAGATACCGAGCGTTTTGTTAAGAGTAATGTCACTAATATTTTCTTCTGCGCGCGGAGCAAACGATGAAGTCGTTACGTTGGAACGTTGCCAGGCTCTAATTCGTGCTGCTTCGCGCGGGAGAAATTCTCGGATTCTCCGGCTGGGTTGCAAAACGCCGTCGTGGGAGCTTACACGCGCGCTCTTGTCATTCGTGTTATGAGCGAAAAATTGCGATCGATCGTAAGACGAGACGATCACACATCCGGTTCCCGACGGTTATCCGACTTCTTATCAAGCTTCCCACGGAGTGTGAAGAGACATTTATATTCGCGCGAATTATTCTCGTACGCAAAGTCATCGGGAGGAGTTGTTTTCCGACCGCGTGTGGAAGCGGCTTTTCGTTCCGCGAGAAAAGTTCATCGCGAGACGAATTGCAACGGCGCGCACAATTCTCGTCCGTATCAGATCACCCGCGGAGAGTTTATAAGTATCTTACCGCGGGCGGATTAACGACACCGCCGATGTATGTCTTTTCCCGTTCGCGCGACGAGGAAAACTTTTAATTAAATAAACACGGTGGTAAAACGCGTTCCCTCTCTCAGTTCGAACTACTCGTCCGTTTGTTCCTCGATGCGAACGTTAAGATTTATATAACACAGAGGCAACCGCGAGGACGAAGGGATCGTTCAACAAAATTACCTCGGGGCTCGAAATTTTCCTAGAAATAGGCAACATACGACTTTCCTCGCCGCTATGGCGGCTCGCGGCCGTTAACCGCGAGAGGAAAAGAGAGAAAGAGCTTTCGAAAGTTTTAACTAAATTCAACTCCCGGCGTGTGAGAAAAGTAAAAAGTTCCGCGGAAGTATTTGCTCGCGTCTCGGATAATCCGGCGCGCGGGAGGCATTAACGTGTATGGATATACAACACGTCTGAGGAAGATGCTTAGTCACATTCTTCAATCTAGCGCGCGCGCACACATTCAAGCTGCTTTAAACGAGCTTCTCAAAGGCACGGGTCTTAATTAGATGTCGTGACAGTTCATCGAATTTCGCGAGACCGCGAGAGGGAATTTAAATGCGCGTTAGAAAATATTTCACAAGATTTCGTCTAATTTCTTTTCCAGCGGAAATGAAACAAGCCTGTTGCTCCGCGGATATCGAAAGAAAATCCGCGTGTGTGATAAGAAAAAACTTAAGTAAAAAAATTCTGAACAAGAAAATGTGCGCGCGCAAAGATGGGAAATGGCGATGTCTCGTTACTCAATTAATTTTTGAGATTTCATCTTTGAATTTAATTAAAAGATATACGATGTTGAAAATTGTATCTTTTGGGAAAGAGGATGGCGGTTCCATTAAATTTCTGACAAGAAGAATTAATCTTTGAATACATGTTCCCCAAAGTTTAATGCAAACGTCAGAGAATAATCTGCGCATAATGTATAATAAAAGCGCATGCTCCCGTAGATGAGATATGCATCACGCGTATGCGCGTTGATATCTTATCACGTGTAGCAGACTACTGCACAAAAGAATATTTAAATCCGTTATCATGGCGCGGAAAAAATATCAGTCACAAGGACGTCTGCGCGATTTTTCTCTCTCTTTCTCATCATAACCTCGTGTGATAACAACGCAATTGCGATAAACTTATTATATGTTCAATTGAACAAACGACTTGTTATTTAACCGCGATATGCGAACATAAAAAAGATATCTGCTGGAATGGCAAAAAGATTAGTTATTTTATGACCAGCAAGAAAAATCTGCTAAGCCTATTGAACTTTTTGTTTCGCCAACAACAAAACATTTTGTTGTTGGCGATGAGACAAAATCTGCTACCTTGTAGCAGACTCGGCAAATTTTTCTTGCTGCCCGTATAATAACAAAACTTTTTTCCCGCGTACAGATTTATCTTGTATAAATTTTATAAGAAGAGAGCGCTCGTATAAAAGTGCAAAAAACTAAGGTCAAATGAGCTGAATTGAACAACTGTTAAAGTATCGGGATTTGAGTGCGCTGCACTTTTATTACGCGGAAGTAACGCGAAGTTTGCACGATTCTTCAGCGCGATTGCGGTTTATGTGTCACGCGATATTAAAAAAAAAAAAAAAAAACCAGAAACATTATGGAAAGCAATGAATGGACGATACAAGTGTGTGAATGCGATGTGATGTGTATATAGATAGGTAGGCAAACGCGAATGGAAAAAGGTCTTTTCGATATACAGGAGCGGGGCGCATCTCCGGGGAATCGTGCCAAAATTTGTTAACGGCCGGGGGACAGCCGTGTTGTAGATGACATGTGCTCGCAATCGGTCGTCCTGGCGAGCGCCAGGCGTAGACAGGTGGTCGGCGGCTCTGAGATACCGGTCGCGAAACTAAGTCGCTTTATTGGACTCGCACCCGATAGATACGCCGTCCAGTCACGGCATGTGCGAATCTATTGGAGCCGAGGCATACCAAGTATATGTGATGTATATATCTGGCGCGTTTCCTATACCATTAATGATATATTACTGATAGATCGTAAATTCTTCGACATACAATACAAGAAAACCTTGTGCAATCTTATAAGCTTTTGATACAAAGAGGAGAAAATTTCTGAAGGGTTTCTCAGTTAATGTAATTTTTTCCCAACGAATTATCGTTTACTCCAACAACATGCATTGATATTGTCGGTATACAATTTATTACACGATACTTCCGCCCCTGAAAGTATTCTCCGTTCTCTTACAATTTGTCGCTGCGTTCGTCTTCTCTCTCATTGTGTCGAATTCTTCCTTCACGGTCGTCGCGAGTTGTGTGTGCGGAAAAGAAAAAGAATCAAGCAAGAGAACGAAACGAAAGACGGAATAATAACGCTGCGGGACATCTGCGGTCGGGCTGAGATCGAAATACGAGATGAGGGTTTTCGTCGTGCGCGCACAAAGCGCGCGGATACAAAACGCGCCACGCACAAGATACACGCGACATCGGCTAGACGGATATAGAGCCCGATAGATTTGTTCGCGCGACTAAACAAACATGTTTCCAAAGATGTACCGACTTGAGCGTTATATAACGAACAAGTATACGATTCTTTTTTTCTGCGAAGAATATCTCGTATCACGATATATTGACGGACGATGCAATCGGCATATTTCACGCGTTTTGATTTATTTTACAGTGTAGATAATATCGCGAGATCGATTTTTAAATCTCAACTCGACTCTGATCTCAAGCTTTTCCCTTGTTATTTATCCATGACACGCGATAGTCCCATAGAAAAACGCGAGACTCCCATAAAAAAATTTACTTCCACAAAATTATATTATGCGATATGTTTATATATATTTATATGTAAATATATATTACTGCTATATAAAATATATGCTTGCACATATTATTGCACTGAAGTGAAAAACGCTCGACGCGATATATTCCGCGAAATCAGATCTAAGACACGCAATTAAAAAAATTGCACGGTTTCAAACAAATTTTTTTCAAAGAGACGACTCGCAGACGCGCCAACATAAACGGAGAGTTAATTGGAGTCACGTGGCCGTTAATTAAATGTCGATGACCGACGATATAATGCGAGAGACGCGCGCGTACATCTTTATCAACTCTGAAAAAGAAACGTCGTTGCACACCGTTGCAAGTTCGACACAGACTTCTTCGCGATGCGAGCAAGCAGAAAGATGCCACAGCGAGTGATCCTACGGAAATTTCAGACGCTTTTTACTTTTCCTCCACGGCTTTCCACGAAGGCCTTTGCCTGTTCGCGCGTACGCGACCGTCCTCTAAAAGGTTAAAGAGGCTACGTCCTTATCTTGAAAACATTAATGAGCTGCCTGCCGCCGACGACGACGATGTACGTATGTATACACGCAGCATCCCTTAGGACGTTGGATACGTCTTTTTTGAGAAGATGCGGCGCGCTGAGACAGAACAGCGAGCACACACAGCTACAGAAATATCTATCTTCAAATTTGTTACGCGAGCTCTCCTCTCTACGGTTTGAAATTAAGAGAAAAAGAAAGAAAGAGAGAGAGAGAGAGAGAGAGAGAGAGAGAGAACTTTATGCAAATGCGCGGAGGTATATCGAAAACTTGTTATTCTAAAGATAAATTTTTATCAAAGCGACGAACGCGCCAATGCGATTGAAAACAAAAGAACAAACGTGTCTCTTGTTCTTTTCTCTTTTTGAGAGAATAAAGAGCAACGGAAAATGTTTGAGTTTCCGGATAATAATATCAATTTATTGAGTTTTTTTATTGTTTTCTTTTTTTTTTTTTTTTTTTTTTTTTTTTTTTTTTTTTTTTTTTTCGTTGTAACAGCAGCCTCGACACAGGCGTTCGCGAAAGTGTCATCGATATTTCTACACCGTTCAATATAAACGAAGGAATACATGCCGGGGCGACATGTGTTGCACGTACGTTGGGCCAACAGAGTCTATCGACTATCGCGCAATTTAACCCGCTTCGGAAAGTTCCGGCCGATTCGCTGCAAAGCTGTCGGTGGCACGCGAGCGAGCGCGAAATTCCCCCGCCGGGAGAAACTCGTTTATCAAAATACAGTTTATCCGAGATTACAATGATCCGGCCGCGTGTGTGCTCGCGCGCGCGCGTTTCTGGTGTATGTGTGTGTGTGTGTTATAGCGGATGGGGATTATTTAGAAGACCCATAAATACGCCTCGCGTTTAAATCGCGCGTATACTACGCACACACGTAGGTTTTGCGAGGCGGTGGCAAACAGGAAAACAGTCGTTACAGAGAAGATTTTTTTCTGCGAACACTTTTTGTAAGATGATCGGAGAAACTCCGACTTCCACCGAGGCGAGATATAATATTTCCGACGGAACCTCGTTGACAAGCCGAACACGAAGCTCGTATCCATTTTTGCTCGATGAACCGTATGAATGACGTAAGAGCGGAAGTTAAACGTCGAGATTGAAGTATATTGATATCATTAGCGGTACGATCCCGGTATATTGATACATCGTATCGTATATCTGAAAATTTCAGAGATAAAGAACGCCCGCGCCCGTGAAAAAAAGTTTAATTTTTTAACACTCGAGCTCGCTCTCTCGATCTTTCTTCAATTTTTTACTCGAGCGGAGCAACTTTTCAACGCGATTTAAAATTGTTCAAGAACGGCATCAAAAATTAAAAAAAAAAACCATTAATCGTGTTTTTGTTTAAAAAATTGTTTAAAATGCTTCGATAACAGATCGATTGGTAAACTGTGCGCAAAATAACGTGCGCAAGACATATAATTTTAACGGATTTGTATCGGTGACAAAAAAATTAGCGGGAACGGAAATAATTTTGTATCTCCGGCGAGAAATGGCGAGTCATTTGTGCGAAATAACTGCGAGTTATAATATCATATGTAATTTGACTTATGTGTAAAATGTATTCGCTACGTACGCGAAATGTGCGTTAATAATCGATACTTCGCATAGTTTTGACGCTTTACAGTCACTGCAGCATAATTACGTGGTGATCGCATTATAACGGAGGGCCGCGGGCACACACACACGCGCGCGCGATACACTATCGATTACCGATGCCAGTCACGTTAATAAATAAGCGATTTGTGAATTGGAAACGCACGAGCGACCGGCGACAAAACCGTGCTTAAATCGACGAATTGCGACGCGGCAAAGCAGACCGATAAAGGGGAAAAAGGAGAACGAGGAGGGAGGAGTTTCTTTACCATTGGAATTGTTCTAGATTTATGAGCTCCAGGAGTTCAGCCATTCAAATTTTTCAAACGTTCTTTCTTGCCTCGACCGTGAGCACTCTCTCTCTCTCTCTCTCTTCTCGCAGTGACGGCGGCAGCGCATAGATCGGATATTGATGAACTCTAATAACGCGTCGATATAAAAATTTATAATGCTCCGCTGGTTTCGATCGTTAGCGTAAAAAATTGCGTCGCTGTCACCGGTATACGACCCCCTCCCAGAAGGGATCGTTGACGAAATAATATGTCATGTATCATTAATTTTTTTTTACTATCTGTTATCAGATTGTCAGTTAATGCGCGTTAACAGAGATTGTCCGAATGAATCCGGCTTTCTTGAAACTTTTAAACTTTGCAAAAATTTTCGCATATCTCAATAACAACCAAAATAATATGATTGGTGCAGTATGATTAAAATTAATTACAAATCTCTTCTCTGAAATTAATCGCTAAATGCATTTATACATTAAGTGACTGATTTTATGCACAAAGTGCATTTTATACACCGACTCATTGTCGCTGGCATCCACGCACGATACCAGATTCCGCGCCAAGTCTCTTATTCTATAGCAAACTTCGTCGCCGCGATAGGAAATGCGAGATATAAAACTGTCATTAAAAGTTGCTAGGCCGGACGAAACTTATAATATCGCGGGGCAAGATATATATATTCTCATTGGAAACTTCACCAATACATCCGCGTAACACGTAATTCCAACGATACGCGCGTCGAAGAAAAAAAAAGGATCCATGAATAAAAGATACACGATGACACAGTCTTTACTTTTCCGAGAAGCTTTCGAGAAACATCTCGTCACGATTGCGCCAAGTTCGGTTCTCCCTGACAAAGATTTTGTCATTTTACCGCCATATAGTTCCATTAAAAAAGAATTTTCGAACAACGAAGTTGGAACAATTCCAAATAGCGGTTAAAATTGTTTTTTACAAAATGAAAAAAAAAAGAAAAAAAGAGAGAAAGAGAAAACGAAATAAAATTATTTTCACGGAATAAATAACCACTCACATAATTTCATAACGCCTGTACTTGTACAGACAGATACGTAATATTAAATTTACGTGTACGTATATGAAAAAAATTTTGATTTACTTACACATTACTGACACAGCAAACATGATATATTAACGTTAAACAAAGAGAAATCTAAAATTTGTTCTTCGAAATTTATTAGACTTCGAGCAATGTTTACCAAAAATTTTTTACAGCTTGTTGTACCGTTTTTCCGGACTGTGTTTTCATACGCTAGCAATAACATTTATTTGCGTTGTGAGATCCCAACGACTTTTATCTTTTGCCGCCGCGTTCTATTTTATCTTGCGGCGCATAATTACTTAGTGCTTAAGGTTTTTTAGGAATCAGATCCTACGGTATCTCTTCGATAGACATTCCCTCCTCTCTTCCCACCCCTCTGTCTCTAATACACCAGCTCGGCATGAAACAGTAATAAACACTTTCTCTCTTTCTCTCTCTCTCTTTCCCTCTCTCTCCTCTCCTCTCCTCTCCTCGTATCTCGTCGACAAGGCTCTTCTCGGTATCGCTCTCTCCCCGCAAGTCTCGAATTACACAAAGCCCAAAAGAATTACCCCTCTCTCTTGAAGGTTAACGTGCATATACACGTTGACTTGATCTTGGCGGTATCGCTCTCTAGAAATCAGAGCTCGGGAAGAGAATATGCGTCGCTCGCTACCGTGTTCTCGAATTCGCGCGCGCTCTTGACATTACCGTCGAGAGAGAGAGAGAGAGAGAGAGAGAGAGAGAGAGAGAGAGAGAAATGATGCGTTTATGCATCGTGCCGCGTTACACGTTAGTATACCGCTACACATGTGTAGCGCGCGCGCATATTGCGAACGCGCACCGACGATCTGTATCGAGTGTCGGGCGGAGTCGCTTGCACACTCGCTGCGCACTGCGATAATAATTACCGTATACCGGTTTGGTTGCGCCGTAGCGCGCTCCTCGGTTTATGCTCGAGCACGGCGCGGCGTGCGCTGAAGAGGGAGACCAAAGGAACGGGAATCAAGAGACGGAGAAAGAGAGCGTAAGAAACAGAATCTAAAAGAGAGTGAGGAGAAGATAGAGAAAAAGAAAGAAAGAGAGAAAGAAACTAAGAAGAGAGAAAGCGGTAGTACCGGTCTATCGTGTCCTCACTGAGTACTTCGGGGCACGTAGGTTGGTAAGTGCTGTCTTGCGCCATGCTGATGCCAGTGCCACCGGATACAGAGTATTCCCGCTCCGACTATTTTCACTTATTTTTACTATCCGCCAGCGAGCAAGCAAGCGAGCGAACGAGCGAGCAAGCGAGCGCGCGCGACAGAAAACTCTGTGAGATTTTCTTCCACGAGATCTGGAGGAGCAAAATTAATCGCGCATCGGGTAAAATTCTCGATCACGCTTGTTCCAAATGGGTTTTTCCCCTTCAATAAAAAGAATACGGAATTGCTCGATAAAACTCGACGAAAAAGAAAGCACGCGTTATCATTGCTCAATCGATCTCTTGCGTCAAATTGCACATGTTAATTTGAAAATAGGTAAATTTACGCGCGCAAAAAAAAATGTCATTCGAGAATAATGTCGTCCCGTTGCGACTACGTTAAACTGCCATCGATTTCGTAAGAAGATTCCGCGCTCGTCTTACAAGAGTATAATTCACTTCTGCTGTTCTCCGATTTTAAACGTTCTTTTTTTTTTCACGTCGGAAAACACCAGCTGACAGGGGATTAGCAATGGCTCGGAAATACGCAAGAATATACGAATAGCGTATGTTTGAGAGAGGATATATTAGAATCGTCAAAGCTTTTATTTCCAGCTAACCTACGTGGCGGGATCTTACTCGGAACGATCACGAAAACCACCACGTGTCGGGTAAAATATCGAACCTTTTACATACGAGGGGGAGTTTTAGGAGCGACATATGCGAGCGGGGTGCATATGAGCGCGTCCGTTTTCCCTCGCGCACCCCGCGACGCGACTCTGCGGGACGCCATCGGATACGTTAATGCGCACATAATGGCCAGCTATTTCGTTCCCGCGCGGAAGAACCTAATTCAGGTGTAATTTTCCATCCCGTGCCGAGATGACCCAACCGATTCTCCGCTCTACTTTGGTCTTTGCGTTAATTAAATTATCGCGACACACCGCGCCAAGGCGCACAAAGGCAAAAGAAATTAGTTCCAATTCGAGTTAATTTCGCAGGTTAAGTCTTCGGGCCGTCTAACAGTCGTTACAGATAAGAAAAGTCTTCGGGCCTAATAGGCTTTGGTCCCTGGCGTTATCTCGAGAGACGTGAAGTCGTATTCGAACAAGAATGCGATATCCCCCACGGCGTTATCTCGCGACCGGGATTTATTATAGTATACACGAATAACATCCACACATGTACGCACACACACGCACGCACTCATGCGTTTATCACCCGAGTTAAACGTAACTCAGAGACTCCACTTTTGCCGAAGAAACGGCAATAGCGGTGGCAGAGTCGCGATATCCAATCTCTAATTCGCATCTGACGGCTGCTGGGATTTATGCTCGCGTTTCTCAGACACACGGTGCGCGTTCGAGAACACTTCTCGACCGAGTTTTGCGCGAATCTCGTTAAATCGAATAAATAAATTTTACATTTTTGCAGGTAACGCGTGATACGGCGTTATATTTAAAAAAGAAAACAAGATTAGAACGATAAATCTACGTATAGATAGCACGTACAATGAGAAATATATACAATAAAAAGAGAAATGATAAGTTAAATCAACTTTAACTTTAAATGCACAAATTGGTTTATCGCAAAAACGCTCGATGAGCATTTTGTCGTCGAAACGCAAGAGATGTTCTGTTTCCACCGTTGAAAATAATGATTAATCGTTTTATCGACAGAACTTTTAGCGACGCCGGGATTCACGCAGACTACGAGAGAGAATTCTCTCGAGAATCGATGATATGTTAATGAGATGATAAATACTTCGGCGAAGGCCGAAAGACTGCGCGATTGTTGTACGGGATTAGAAGTGTCATTCGTATTAATAGTTACATGTCGCGGATCTTTCGCGAAAAAGCAGCCTTTTCGGGTGTTTTTTTGTTTTTTTTTCTTAACGATCGCGCAGACGAGGCAAAGAGCAGCGAGAGCTCTCCCGGCAGCGAGGCTAAACTCGGGATAGCATATTTTAAATACGTACGTACACAACTCTCTCTTTCTCTTCTAGGAGAGAAAGAGGGTCGCGCGATAAACTTCGGAAATTCCCGGCGCATGCTTCTACGCAATAATTATAACGCGCGCGCCTCTAGAAGAAACACTTGCTCGCGGAAATTGGAAGGAAAATGTGTGTGAGCCGCGATATAACAATTTGAAAACGCAAGTCGGTACGAACGCCTCGAATAACTTCGAGGATACTATGTGCGCTGTGTTACATCTCGCGCGCGCACAATCTTCAGATCTCGGAAATTGTTACGAGCTTTTTCAAGAATCTTCCGTTAATTTAGCGCGCGCTAAAGAGGGAAAAATGTGTGCGTATGTCGTATACGCACGAATAAATAGCAGCACCAAAAAGCCCCTCTTCGTTTCTCAAGCCCCGCGAGACGCGTTTCCACTTTTGCCTCGTAATTATTGCGCCGAGTGTTGCCGCGATGATCAACCGCGGATTTACGTCATTCTACGTAATTCTACGCGTTTCCTCCCTCGCTCTCTTTTTTCCCCCTCCCGTTTTTTTCTTTCTCTTTTAGTACACATATTTACAATATATGTGTATCTTTCGCGCGCGTGTACAGGAATTACACGTATTCAAGAGGAAATACGTTACACGAGATACATATCTGTCAAAAAATTGCATTTGTATACTGTAACATCGAGAACGCGCTATTTTTAGATGGAAACAGGATCGTGCGGCACGGATTTCGATTGTAAAATCTCGTTGGACTCGCTCGTTTGCTCGCTCGCTCGCGCGCGACACATACGCGCGCACACACACGTTGTTTTTTGACAAACGCGCGCGAAAGCGTAAAGCAATTTTTCGAAACATCACTGTGTGATGCGAGACGGTTGCGAAAAATCTAAAATACGCGCGCGCGCCAAAACTCCGCTCGCAGAACTTCCGCGTTTATCATTTCCTCCGTTCGCTTCGTTTCTCTCGGTCAGACGTCGTTTCATTCTCTCTGTTACCGCGCTCTGTTACCGCCTTTTGTAGCGCGAGAAATAAACGCGCGCCTTAAGCCGCTTTAATCTTCCGTCCGCGATTCAATGTGATTCAACACCGCTGCCGTCGCGGCAACGATTCATCGCCATCGGGCGCATAATAATCCGAACGTCTTAAGTATGCGCGTCTTCTCGTTCTGCGAAGGGTCGGTCAGTTTGTCGTCCCTGAAAAATCCATGCCCGCTGTGCGAGTCAAAGGATTACGACGAAAAAAAGAGAGAAGTGCTTTGTATACGGTGTGAGAACCATAACTGTCCCAATTTTCGGTCTCGCCGGTAGATTAACACGCCCGTTGTACTTAACTATAACGGCGATTCGACCCTGCGGGATTTTCTTTCTCGAAAAAATACGAGAGATTTACCGTAAAAAGAAGGAAACCCTTACACTTTTACAAAATGTGTAACAACGTTGCGTAGGTAAAAAACATGTAACGGGAAATGCGAAAAAAAAACATAATGTCACCTTTTAGAACAAGATAACACAAAGAAGCAAAAGTGAAAGAAACGACGTACACGGTGGATATACACATTACAAAACAAACGTAAAGAGACCGAGAAATATTATTAAAAAAAAAAAGAAGAAGAAAAACAATGAATAAGAAACTAGTTGACGTAATGACTTTTGCGACATTTAAATTGAAGAAAAATGTACACCAACAGAGAAAAAAAGAGAAAGAGAAAGAATGCGGAATGAAAAAGGCGAAAATCGGTTGAACGGGACGAAGGAAAAGTGAAAAAGGATAGAGAAGGAGAGACAATCTACAATAGTTCTCTTTCTCGTTCTTCTTCGTAGCCATCATTCTTTTTCTTCGACTCCGCTCTCTGCGATACCATTCCCGAGCAAGCTTGGAGCGAGGCCGGCGGGAGTGAACGGAGCGGGAGTGAAAAGAGAGAGAGACGGAGACCGGACGAAGAAAGAGCTACTAGAGTGAGAGTAGCGTTTATTATTAGGTTGCAGAATGCAAGAGAGAATCCTGCGAGAGCGCGCGTGTATACGAGACAGCGACGCGATTTGATCGAATAAACGGAATGCGCGATGCTTCCGGGACGTGTTAATTCGAGAGAACTGGCATTTTAAAGAGAGAGAGAGAGAGAGAGAGAAAGAAGAAATAAAAAATCAGCAACACACACTCGCGGACAACGTGTGTGCTGATCAGATCGCGTTCATCCGGATGCAAAGCGTTGCATCGAGGATTACGGAGATTAGAACGTTTCACGGTCACATCGGGAGTTTATGTATTATGCATCGGAATACGATACGAGGCGTGATGCAAAAAGAAAAGATGAGCAAGCGAGAAGTTGTTTCATATA
>QVOB01025642.1:0-14745 GCA_014839585.1 Pseudomyrmex concolor
AAAGTAGCCGGAAGCAATTGCAATAGTCGCTAGAGAGATACTTTTCTTGCGAGACTTCGTGTTATTTCGCTTCTCTTTACTTCCTTTATTGACGAGCTCAAGCCCTCCTCTCTTACAACCTCCACAAACTATATTCTCGACTCCAATATATTCCATTATGCGCTGTTTACACAGCAGACGCTTCTGTAAGGAAATGAAAACGCCCTCGTAGCGCACGATAATGGAAATCTGAACCGCACAGAGAAATTAGTTTCTTTGACGGTGTGTCGGGAGTGGCCGTTTTCGCCTAGATCCCGCGCGAATTATTTTCCTCCTCCCGTCTTTCCCTTCTCCCAACGTTTCCGAAGTTTCCTCATTGCTTTATTAGCAAAAGATCGCGACGCGTTAATAAAGAGTCGCTGATGTTTATACACGCTTACATCACGTGATTTCAGACTTTCCTTTATTTTGCAAGAGAATTCAACAGGGTAAGAACAATGTGGAATTGTTATATTAAAGTTATAATTGGAATTATTATTAAACTTGTTATAATTTCGTGCACAATATTGCATTATTTGACGTAACGATATCAACCGTGTCGGATAATAACAAGTACCGAGATATATATAGTTGCGAGTAATCTGCATTTCTACGGTGCGAGAACAACGAGGAGGAGGAGGAGGAGGAGGAGGAAAAAGAGGGGAAAGAGGAGGTTAAGACAAACAGCCAACGGCGGAAAGATCCGTCTCTCTTCTTCTTAACGTTGACTCAAGATTCACTTACTTCGAGCGGAGTTTGTCCCGGCGGCGGCGGCGCGGCGGCGCAGGGATATCGCGAAAGGAAGGTTTATCGAGAAGCACAATTCGGCGAACCGTTTATCCACGCTCACATCCGCAACGCGCGCGTCGGAGACGAGAGATTGGAATGACTGAAGTCCTGATGAAGGGTGGATGAGGTACGACGAGGAGGGACGCGAGAGAGAGACAGAGATAGAAAGAAGAGGGACACCACGGGGGTTGGGCAGGAGGGGTCGAGGGTACGTAGGGCAATTTTCGCGTAATTCGATGGGGCGTGATCGTCATAGCAACCCCCGGTACCCCCGTCCACTCTCTCTCTGGAAGCTGCAGCCTGTTCAAACAAGCCTCAAACTCCATACTAGGCTCGTATCCAGTCTCTCTCTCTCTCTCTCTCTCTTTCTCTCTTTGTATCTCCTCCCCTTCTCATGTTCTATCGTTTTCCCGGTCTCTCTCTCTCTCTCTTTCTCTCTCTCTCTCTCTCTACTTCTCGCTATCCGTCTTTCTGCGGCTCTCGCAACATCCGTCTTTGCTCTCGCTGTCTCCTCTCCTCTCCTCTCAGGCCGTTCCTAAACTCGAATTCGTTCTCCACGGGATTTCAACAGTTGCGATAACTACCCGGGATTTCTCCTGCGTCATATAGAGGTAGTGACGGCTCAATCGTTTCATTGTAATTACTTGGTCGTTAGTAGTACGACGTCGTGCAGTATACCCCACTCGAAAACGCGAGTTGCGAGTTTGGTCAGCGGCAACAACAACAACAACAACAACAACACCCGAGAGCTCTCTTCACGTGTGTTTTAGCGAGGGTAAAGGGTACGCAAGCTCCTCCCTTCCTTCCGTCATTTAGTTTATGGTCTGGGACCGGCAGAGAAACCTCCCTCTGGCTTTCCGTGAATAGTCCACATGTATCGAGAATTCGCATTATCGTTTATATTGTTTCGCATCGATTTATATTAATTTTTGCGTAAAGTCGTGTTTGGAAGACGCAGCGTTTGACGGCATGATGAACCCATTAGAAAAACTCTTTTTTTTTTTTTTTAATATTTATTCAGATGAATGTTAAGATCAGACGAGAAATAAAACGTAGACTTCCACTTCCCTCAGTCCCGCCATTTTTCACAAAAATTGTTCTGGAAACTCGCCAGAAACAAGGAGAGAGAAATGTTAGATTTTATAATAATTTCGTGCTAGAGAGAGGTCTCGTGAATCTAAGAAACTTTATATAGTGTCTTGCAAAAAAAAAAGAACCATTAATTTCAAGTATACCATGTCAGTTTTTAAAATCGCACCAACAATAATTTTCGCGAAAAAGCCGTAGGTTTCTCTCGTTATTTTTGAAAAATGAATTTTAATTAAACAATGAGAAAAGTTTCATTGCCGAAATAACAAATCGCCAAACGGAGGCGACATTATTTTCGTATGCAAAATATTCGGCGTACGCGGCAAAATTGTGTTTTCTAATTCTCGTCATTTGGCGCGTCCATAGCTTCTGATTATCGACTACCGCAACTGTGCAGCCGCGATCGAATCGAATTCCGCAGAATTCCGCGCGGACGAATATTTCATACTCTGTGATCATACGAAGGGTCGCTTTAGTGCCGGTCGAGACTGAAAAACAGCAACAATGATGAAGAAAGAGAGAGAGAGAGAGAGAGAGGAAGTGTCTGTAATTTCAACTATAATTAATATAGTTAATTTTTCATTTATCCGAGTTCGAACGAAGCTGCGCGTTTTTGAAGGTCGCTTGGATGTTGAAAAATAATTTAAAGTTCAATTCTTTAAATTTTGCGTATCCAATAAATTATATTGCGATTATTAGAACTAAGGCTATATTATTCATAATGCAAAGTGCATATATTTCGGTTGTATGAAAAAATATTTCCCTGCTTTATGTTCATTTTTCGAAACTATTTTCTATTATCGAACGGTGCCAACGCGCGTTTCTTTCCGGTATCAGTCCCACGTAATCGTGTTGCGAGGAAGGAAGTGAGATTAAATTCTTCGCGCGTAAATTTTCTCGTTCGTTAATGTCTATAGCCGGATTGCCGAAAGATGTTTGTGTGCGAAACACGTAGTTGAGAGTCGAAAGAGGAGATAGTATCGGGCGGGAGAACGAAGCGCGGGAGGAAGACGATGAAGAAGAGAATTAAAGGAGGTAACGAAGCACAGTCGAAGCACGCGTATATTTCGAGATCTCGTTTTTCTCTCTCTCTCTCTCTCACAGAAAGAGAAAGAAAGAGATATACATATATATTGTATATATAAATTACCGTGCGAGTTACTCTCGCGCGGTGTATTGCAAGAGAAAGAGAGTAAGAGAGAGAGAGTCACGCTTAATTATAAAACCGATAAATTCATCCCGCGGGACACGGGACAGACGTCTGGAATCCCGAGGTTGATAAACGAGCCCCTGATCCCGACCTTCTACCTTATACACCTCCGTCCGTCCCCCTCTTCTCGCGCGAGCTCGCTTAAGTCGTCCTTCTCACGCGTTCATCCCTCTCTCGTTCATCCCTTTCGCGCGCGAGACGTACCTGCACGTCACCACCGTCGTACGCGCGCTCACGCCTCGATGGACTCACATCATTGAGTCTCCGAGAATCTCTGGACGACCGTGTAATTAGATCCTTGGTCTCTCCCTTCGCGACAATAATTACATTCGCGTTACACCCGCGAGGATGTGAGACCGATGTGATATCCGGCCCGTCACAAGGGCCATCTCCCACGGGAGATCGTCCTAGTGCGTGTGTGTTTGTGTGTGCGACGAATGCGTTCCCACACATATTGTCCACTTCGAATCAAATTTTCATATCGAATTTGCATGTGCGTGCGATATAATAACTCGCTCATTTCGGAAACGCTCTTGCGGGAGCACTTTGTTGCTAACGATATTTGCGCGATATCTCTTTGTCATTTTTAGACGAAAATGCATTCTTTATGCGTGTGTGTATGAAATATATGTATGAAAAATATACACAAATTTATAGGTTCGATTCAAGAGTTCCGCTTTTTTTTTTTTTTTTTTTTAATGACATTCGCGCAAATTCCTTTTTGTTTTTTTCTCGACCGAAACAACCGTCGATATTTATCGCGGAATGTAAAAACGCGCTCGTTATGTAAACTAACCGGTGACTTCGGACACTTGAATCGGACACTTTAAGCTTTAAACGCGATGAGTTTTTAATCATCGTTAATCAAAGCGAAGACGGCGCGCGATATATAGGTACGAACGTAATATTCCATCGATTCTCAAGTACTCACCCTGGCGAAAGGCGGGGACACTCGCTCAATTTGGCGCGGTTCCAAAGCGGACAGATGTCCGTAATTCTCGGTTTGATAAACGAGCGCTTGATCCCAAGTTTCCTATAAAGCGGGACGTGTCGCTTTGAACAGGCGCCTTTGGACGAGCTCTCTCATACTTCGTCCTTATCACGACACGTCCCCGCATATTGTCCCACATTTTGTATGTGTATATATATATATATATATATATATACACACACACACATTGCGTCATACTTCACTTTAAAGATAAAAGTCGCGACGCGAAAAGATAAATTAACGTTCCAAGGAAAAAAAAAAGAGGGAACAAAATATCCCGTAATATCATTATTTAATATAATCCTCTTACTAGCGTTCTCTGCGTTATTACAGTTTTCTAATAATGCAATAACAGCGTTAGCTGATACGTGTATGAATTATATTACAAATAAATAAATAAATTACATTTACGAATAAAATACAAGAAAATGAAATTTGCATTTGCGCGGTAAATGAATATTGCTATATTAACGAGGTGAAGGAATAAAACTACAACGACGTAATTACTATTGCAAGCGGCCGCGCCATGGGAACTCTCTCTCATTAATTCTCAAGGGGGTTTCGAGTCGATTCCTTTCCTCGGATAGTCACTACCCGGAATCTCTCTATGACTGCGACCTGAGAGGGATGTGACTCGATGTCGCCACAGTAACGGACGTGCGCGCGTAGACGTGGGTGCGCCCGTCACACATCTACGCGTCACACACACACACACACACACACACACACACACACACACACACACACACACAGAGAGAGAGAGAGAGAGAGAGAGAGAGAGGAGCGTGGCCTTCTCTCCTCCGAAGTTTGTGAACTATGAGTGAACCTATCGCAAGGACAAATTTCCTCATCTAACTTTCTCCGGGTAGATGAGATGATCGCTCAATGCCAGCGGCACCGATGCTACTATCTTCACTATAACCCGAGTCACCCACCTCGCCGCGCCCCGCATCCACCGGGAAAATTAATGACGGAATCCGGGAGTTTTCTATAGGCAACTTTTACCGTGGGATCTCTTCGGTTCTACGGTGTCGGGTAGAACAAATTCACTCCTCGTCGTGGTTTTGTTCGACAAAATTCTCGCGTTTAAATTGGCGGACGTGACGGTATTTGCATGCACGATATATTATCGAATTACACGGTAATCTGCAATACCAATGACCCGAAACTTAAGCGCCTTATAGCTCGGAAGCTGTTTCAATAGACAGGCTCATTACACTCGAGAGGAAGCGATATCCGAAAACATGTGATTTCCTTCTCTCTCTCTCTCTTTTTCTCGCGCGCGTTTGATCGCTTCATCTCCTATTTATTTAGCCGCGTCGCCGACGCGCACAACCCCATTATACGAACTTTCCGTCCGACATCGCGCTCCGCGCCACCATTGAAAAGTCTTATTCTCGCAGGAATTAACGAGTTTCCCGAAGAATCGCGCGGAATTACGTTGCTGCGTGTCGCGTCGAGCCGACGACGCTGGCGGGCGCATGTAATTCTACAAGTTGGAATTGAATCTACTCTCGAAGAGAGAGAGAAAGAGAGAAAGAGGGAAGGTCGGATTCGATTCTCGCGTGGAAAATGCCTCGCGTCACCGGAAATGAGGGGAAGAGGGGGCTCTTGACGCGGCAAATGAAATTATTAAAACGTCAGCGCCACGTATCTGACGATGAAAGCTGTTACCGGCGTCGCGCGAAGGGAGAAAATTAACACACGCGTCATTATTCGGCTTACCTCCTTATTTGCTCTCGCGACTTGCCGCGATGCAAGTTTCGCCTCCCCCCCTCCCCCCCCGAGCGGAACCTGAACACGACCATTCACGGATGTTCGGACTGGCCTGTAGTCCCTCACGGTAGTGTTTGCGTAACGGAAGAAAATACGGAGATAAGCGATTTTTCTCTTCTGTATTTTCAGAACACACATCCCGTCTCAGCCGCATTAAAATAACATTTTAATGCAGTCGTCGGAAAGAAAAAAAAAACCAAATCTTACATTTTATTGGCGTGTTTGGCGAAACTTCGTTCACTTACACATGGAAATTTTACCAGAACGCGAGACGCGCGCGACTTCCTCTCGCTTTTATGTTTTGTACACATATTTACGTTTCGTATTTACATGTGAAACAGTATAGAAAAGTAGATACGTTTTCGTGTATAGGTACATATATTAGATAATTGCACGTTTCTATTTTTCCGCGACTTGCACGCCCGAGCGCGAAATGCATTGCGACATGCCGCGCAAGAAGACATGTTTGCCGACAATTTTATTATTTCGTGCCGCAACAATAATAACCGGATAAACCGTTCGCAAGAAAAATATGAACGTTGTCGAATCGTGAATATCGATAACGCGATCGGCCATCGCCGTCTCTTTCCGCCCCTCGGGATACGAAAGTCGAATCTCTACCCCACGCTATCGGAGCAAGTATTCCGGGAGAGTGCAGCGCGCTTGTATTATGCATTCACCCTCGCGGAGAAACACCGCGTGCGCGCGTCGCAGTCTAGCGTATACCTTAACATAATAAGGTCGTATTATGCAGTATATACAAAATTTCCAGTTTAAACGCGGCCCACGTTCGGGCCTTAACGTCTTGTTCGCGTTGGACACTCGAGAGTTTGCGAAACTCTTTCTCTCTCTCTCTCTCTCTCTCTCTCTTCAGAAACGATTTACGTCAGAATCGACGCGCGGCGGCACTTTATGTGGAGCGTGGCTTGTAATATTAACTTCATAATGACCGACTGTCACGCTATTCGCGAATGTAAATTTCAATTAACTCTTGGGCGAGAGAGTGTAACAAGAAAACTTGTTTCCCTTTTGTGACAAAAAGCCGAATAATTTCAAATAAAATTTCACGCACACACAGCTGTACGAAACGAGAAAATGTAACTTTCACCCGATATTATTATTATCATTATTATTATTACACGTTATACATTATGTACGTTTATGCGATTTTATCGAAGCGTGAATTTCAATATTTAAAATTTTAAATGTAACTCTATGTAATTATTGTACGAGATACGCGCGCAATGCAAACTAAAATTGTCGCCTGTTATCCGCGAAAAAAAACAAAAACAAAGGATATCATTTATTAAAAGTTAGTACAACGTTTGTTCGGTATCAAGTTTTTTTTTATAACGATCCTCGTTTTCCGCAACGAGCAGCGGGTGAGAAACGTTAATGAATTCTTTATATTCGCTCTTTCGAGTAATTCCCCAAAAGGCAATAAGCGATCTGCGTCGCGTTTTCTCGGTTTTTCCGAAATTTTTCGCAAACCGCGTTTTATCTCGCACGAGATCACTTTTTGTGAATCTTTTCTTATCACGGGAGGGAACATTTCGAATTGTGTTACCCGACAAGATTAGATGGAAAAGATGTGCGCGCGTTTTCATTTTTCCCACAGTTACTTTTCACCCAGTAAGCACGATCTCTCGATGGCAAGATATCGAGATAATCGCGCTCACGTTTTTTTTTTTTTTTTTTTTTGTTTTTGTTTTACGCAAATAATAAATATAAAAAAAATACGAAAAAAAATACGTTCACCTCTCGCTTTGGAATTACAAACATTTATTCAACGCGCGTATGTGCTCTCGAAATCACCGTTCGGCGTAACGACACGGTGTAATCCACCGTCGTTAAATCCGAGCGAAGCCACTCCTCTCCCCTGTTTCCCTCCTTCCCCCGTCATTGTCTCCCATTACACGACGACAAGCGCGTTCTTCGACACCGAAATCTTCCGTGAATATTTCAGGAAAATTACCGCACGTTCGTACTACCTCTCCTTCCTCCCTCCCTCGGGACGCGCTCGGGTTTCCCGGCGATTATGTCGTATAATCCGCGGTGAGTGCGTTTGTCACGGGCGCGCCGCGACGGCGGCCGGGTTTGCGCAGCCGGCTACGGTGTCGGGTGTCCCCGTGGGCGATATTCCCTGTTATCCGAAACACGAGGCTGTTATCCTACACAGCACTTACTGTACGTAAGCACCGCAATGGCCGGAAGAACGGTCGACGGACGGACGGACGGGATCGCGGGAACGGGAAGCCGCCCGCCGGTCTCTCCGGATTATCACGGAGACATTAATCACCCCCGTGTCACCCAGGCCGGCATGATCTCAGTGAATTTGCAATTAATTCGAAATTGCCGTCATCGTCGCGAGACCGTGAAGGAGCGCGCGTCGTTTGTGCGCTATCGGTGTGTAACGCGCGCGCGATTAACGGAAGTGGCCGGAATTCGATGATAGCCGTGGACGCGTTGTTCGACACAAAGCAAACGCGAGTGCGTCGCAAATTGATATTTAGCAGTTGCGGGGAGGAGGGGGGGGAGATGTTTCCCCGAGATCGATCGGTCTTTTAACGATGATTTTATGTTGATTAAAGAACATGTGTTTGTGTGTGATTCGCGTCGATAATCGTTTATTGCGAACGCAACATTCTCTCGAAATTTTCAATAAGATTGATTGAACCCGAGATCGGGAGTTTTGCAACTGACTTTTTCATCGAGAAAGAGTTTTCACTTACTTGCGCAATCGAAATGCTGCTTTCAATTATAAATACGTTATTGTTCTGCGCGACAAATAAAACCCACGAGTATCTAAATTAAAGTAACAGCCTTTGACAGATCATCAGACACGTCAGTCACGACGAGACGAGGGCGACGGTTCGCGTCCTTGTTTGATACAAGCGACAGTTCGAGTCGCAACGTGGGTTGCGGTAATATCGTTTCTTTCTTTCTTTCTTACGCCCCATCGAGTTCCCATCGGACCCGAGAGACCAACGGTATTACAAGTAATTGTCGCTCTCGGGAGGGCGCGGATCGACCCTCCATATCCACCCCAACCCGATCTCTCTCTCTCTCTCTCTCTCTCTCTCGGCATGAAGGCGCGTGGGAAGGAAAAATACAGCGGCGAAGGAAAACGAAAGAAAGGAGGAGGACGAGGAGAGAAAAAGAACACAACACACACATAGAGGAAAACACAGCGCGCGGAAGTGGAAGAAAATGTAAAAAGGAAGAGAAAAACGCAACGTAAGAATGTGAGAGTGAAAATAACACAGAATGTATAAAAAGAAAGAAAAAAAGAGAAAAAGGGAAAAAGCGGCTTCGTGGAAAGAGGAAGGACAGGGAAAAAAGAGTCGAGAAAAATCTGAAAGCAAGCTCGAGAAGGACCGTCGTAATAACAGCGTCGCGTAACACCGCCGTCAGCAGACTGCGACGCCCTTTCTATATAACTCCTATATCTCTCTCTATCTCTCTCTCCCCTCATTCCCGAATCCGATCGAAGGGAAAAGGTACGTGGAGTAAGAAACTTTCGTTCTAACAAGTGGATGATTCACAAATCATCCCCGAATCGGCGTGTGACTCCCTACGAGAGATGAGAAACTTCATTTCTCAGTCTATATTCTTGTTCAGAACCGACCCCCGCGTTTTCGCCGCGGGCGACGAATTGAAAACGAGGAAAAGTACACACGACGATAGAGGAAAAAAAAGGAGGAAACGCGTGTGTGTATGCACAACGCTTCGATTCGCGAATGGCGAGAACCTAATCGCGGGATATACACTTACCATCGAGGGTTGCTTCTCGCGTTATCTCGCGACACTTTTTCGCGCGCTTCCTCTCGACGTTCTCGCCTCGCTCCATTTTTCACTGTCGCGGCGACACGTCTTCGCACAACCTTCTTCACCGATGAAACATCTTAAGAGTGAAAAATAACGCTTCCGTCTTGTTGGCGCGCGGTCAACGACGACGTACCCGACGCGCGGCGGCGATTCCGCCAATACTTTGCGGATCGAAATAGCGACAAGAATTATCTCGCGACATTTCGAGTCTCGTAGTAACAGATCGGAGACGATAGACGGGTATAAAAGCGACGGAGTTAAGTATCGCGTGACTCACCGATCGAATCAACCGACCAGATGACCGGATTTCGTCGCAAGATAACCGCGACGGGAGATTCTTCGGTCCATGGGAGATCGCAGATATGTATCCGAGCGAAATTCTGGTAAATCAGAATTACGAGGAATATATAGCCGTGAGAGAGAGAGAGAGAGAGAGAGAGAGAAGTTTTTGGTCCCGATGAACTGATAAAACTGAAACAGCGCGCTAAGCTTTAATCGAGTCGCCGTTGAATGTAGTACCGCCATCAGGCGTTGTTATCTCAACACGCTTACTAATGCGTTTGGACGTTACATATTTGTCACTTGCTCTCTCAGGCAAGAAATTTCCAACGTACGCGCACCGACAGACTTCTCGAAAATGTCGCCTCACGCGTATTTTATTTCACGTAACGTCGTATCGCGTATTTACGACTAATTAAATAATCGTTTCCGCGCACGTTTGTTATCGCGCACACATTTTGTTTTCGCGCCGTCTCTTTCGCCAACGAAATTCTCTCTCGCGAAACGAAATTCTTGTTCCTGTCGTCGTTTCGAAGAGATAAGAGGACGTCGAAACGACGTCGCGTCGGTTCGTGATCACGGAAATGGCGCGATTTCGCGGTTAACGAACCTACGGACGGGGATTCCGCGAGATAACGGGACGACGCGAGAGTGGAGAGACTTTAGAAAAACACTCCCGACACGGGGGATAAGAGGCGGATAGTCGCGGTATTCCCGTGACGACAATAAAGCGTCCATCGTAATGGTTACCAGACGTATGTTACACCGGGGGCGAGAACGCGTTCTTCCCAACGATCGCGGTTAACACGTCTCGTGATACGAAGTTGGGATTGGCGGCGCGCAACACACATCCGACCGTTTTACGAACGCTCTCATTTCAAAAAATCTTGAGATTCAATAAATTGGTCGTACGAGACCCGTTGGTATAAGTGAGAAAATAGATTTGCTGGTGTCGCGTGAGAGTCGAGCTTTAAAATTGAATAAGAAGATGTAACGAAAATTCAATATTGTTTACAAACAAAATTACGATAACACGAAGAATATGCTAACATTCGAACAAACGCCACTGGACATTTGTTAAAGAAATAAGTACAACAACAAAATTATTATATTTATACATATATAAAGTTAGAAATTAGTAATTAAAAGTATATCTTAAAGAGAGATATTATTTAAAAAACAATAAGACTTGTAATTAATATTTACATATCTAATAATAATAATAATAATAATAATAATAATAATAATAATAATAACTTTATTAAAGAGAATGTAAATTACAAATAGTTATGATAAATAATAATATTATATAATATTATATAAATAATTATTTCTTTAATAAGTATCCAGTCATTAATTCGCGTGTCGTCACTGGGACACTCACCTTAAACAATAGAAATTAGCCATGGCTCATTAAATACTTGCGACGGCTGTTGTGAAACACGGAGACGTCCCCTTGACGTTTAGCATCCGTTCTCAAGAGTGAGAGCGACGACTTTTCACATTTTTCCTCACATCGTACATGATTGCTAGGGTTTCGAGGGCGCGTACGGTTTCCTTGGTGACCATAGGGAGCGCAAAACCGTACGTACTGCACGACCATGCACCGTCCCTTTCACGCCCGTGCCGTCTGTTTGTATTTCATATTGATAGAGTATTGATACAGCCCTGCACCACCACTGCCGTCGTCGCCCTCGCCCCCGCGCGCGCGTCCAGCCGAGCCCCTCTTAACCCTCGGCGAACACACCCCCCCCGTTCCCCGGTAAACCACCGTGACGAGTTCGCCATCCCACACTGCGGAACGTAAACGAGGATACCGTGTGTTACCATTCCATCCGGGTCACGTGTTTACTTTGTTTCGCATTGTTGCGTCTCGTTAATGGCCGGCGGAAACGTTTTGCTCGGGCGCAACGAAGAAAAAGGAGGGATCCGTTTCAACAACGAGATTCTCTTCCGTGATTTCTTTTGTGAACTTGGAAACGCAAAAGAGATCCCGCGAAAAAAACTCCCGCGCGGGAAATCTCATGCTCGGTTCTCTTGTGCGCGTGTGTAACAATATTTTTACGACGACATACGTTGAAAGAGCCAGTTGTAAATATTGGATAATGGCCAAATAAATAAACGTTAAAAATAGAGACATCGAAATTTGCAATGTGTAGCTTGATGTCGAGATCGTTTCATCGTGATGTATTGGGTCATTAAATATGAAAAAAACTTAACAAATATGTATATATAAATTTTTATATGTAAATATGTAAATACATAAAAAAAATATAAAAATATATAAGTATCAAAATATTTAAATTTCGAATATATGTAAATATTCGAAAAATCTTTCGGGAATATTTGTCAAGTTTCATATACTCATAATGATCCAATATATATATTTTATAATATATATATATATTATATATGTTACACACCGGGTGTCCTACAAGACTCCTCCATGAAAATTCTAAGTCCGCTATGTTCGCCGGCACAGGCACGACGAAATTCATCGCGTACGTGTTGACCACTCCATCCCGTACGTAGTACAACTCAGCCGCGAGTCCTGAAAGCAGAATAGCAAAGTGTATCGATTGGGCGATCAATTATGAAAAAGCTGTACCGTGCCGCCGGCAAAGTTTCTCTCCGCCTACTACCACCTTTTCTCCCTCCGATGAATCGACCGATCGCGAACTACGGCACGTGCAGCCCTTCGTTATAAGTTGGGGGACATTGACCACGGTCGCGTCTTCTTAACATGAAGTATCGCAGTTGTAGAGGAATTCACTCTTATGGAAACTTCAGAGACGGTATATAATTTTGTCGAGAGAGAAATGGCGCCTGTTTTCATTACGCTGTGTGTTAGCTATTTTATTTTATTTTTTTTTATTTTTTTTTATTTAGGTTTTCTTATCTAAAAAAAAATCCGACCTCTTTTCTTAATAAATTAATAATAAGGAAGACGAATCTTCAGGACTCTGAAGTTTTAAACTCAGTATTGAAATTAAATAAAGTTTTAAGAGTCTTATGCAGAATATTCTCATATATATATATGTATATATATTTGATTGAAATTAATTTTTTTTTACCCACATATAGGATGCTAGTTTTGCATCATTCATATGTAGGACCCCGTATAACCTCCCAACCAATTTTTAAAATATTGCGAAAAAAACTCCTCAGGAGTCGAACTTGGAATCTCCGGCTTTCCGAGCCGTTCTTTTCTTAATGTTGTCATCGCG
Organism: Pseudomyrmex concolor; assembly: GCA_014839585.1. NCBI lineage: Eukaryota > Metazoa > Arthropoda > Insecta > Hymenoptera > Formicidae > Pseudomyrmex > Pseudomyrmex concolor. The sequence goes on from QVOB01025642.1 coordinate 13,208, forward strand.
TTGTGCATACTCGTGTCCGTCTTTTTTCCAAAACATAAATAAAAAAAAAAAAATTAAAAAAAATTAAAAAAGAGAAGATCGAAATATATCGCAAATCGTAACGACAACGACGACGACGCGTAATGTCAAAAGCGTGTCAGACGGGAAATCTAATGCGACGATTATTATCGACATATTTTCCGTATGGGGAGAAAATCTCGAGGATATCTACCAAGAAATAACCGCGCGGATTCCGCAGACGGATTTATAATACGGATCCGTCGATGCTAGATATCTCCTTCCACCTCTTTTCGCTCTTCACATCCTCTTTCTCAGATCATGATCTGAAAATTCCTCTCGGGCACTCACACGTACAGTCGCGGTCTCTCTCTCTCTCTCTCTCTCTCTCTCTCTCTCTCTTTCTCTCTCTCGCCGCCACCCGCTGCCGTTCGAAAAATCTCGAGGATAGATACACAAGGATCTGAATTTCCTCAGGCGACGGATGCATCATCCGTCTGCTTTTACGTATGACTACGCAATTCGATATCACGCTCGTGAACAAGCCCCGTCAGATATACGTACATACGTCATATTCGACGTTCGCGTGCAACGGCGCAAACGTGGCCGCGCGTTTGCTCCGCGATAAGACCTTCTCTTTCTCTTCTTCCCTTTAAAGAAGCGAGAGATATTCAGATCCAGAGTACTATACGCTCGATAGGAGGAAAGAAGCGCATGAAATGCAGTGAGAGAGAGAAAAAACTCTCTCGAAACGGGCGAGCGGCGGGAAAGAAAAGTGGAGAGAACAGAGTGTTTTTGTAAATTCACGTACGTGTGTGATTTGCAATACCGCAAGAAAACGCGAGCGAGGTAAAAGACATTAGTATTATTATTGTTATTAAAAATTGCGCGCAAGTAGAATTTTTATTTTCTTGCGAATTCTTTCGTGTTACTCGATATAAACAAATAATCGTTAACAATCGGTTTATATTCAAATGTGTTCGATTTTTTTTTTTTGTGTCGAGAAAATAGTTTCGCTTCTGCACGCGCTGCTATTTGAGACAGGTTTGCATAATAGATTGTATATCGAAGTCAGGAAAGTTTTAACTGCAGTAGCAAATGGGGAAACCTGGTCTGACTTCGTAAGAGGTTCTACTACTTGCTTTTGCGCGATCTCAATTCTCTTCGATACTTAAGGAACTAACTCTATAACACATTCAGTTTTCCGATCACGCACGTATATCGTGTGCACTTTTCTCTGTCTGCTTTCGAAATGTATTGAATATTAAAATATTTTATTTTTTTTCGGGCAATGTAACGCACACACGATCGATTTTGCTATTTTTCAACTGTGTTCGAAAAAGATAAAAATATTTACTATATTACACATAGGGTAAATGGGGGTAAGATGGCCATAGTTTTCTTTAAGAGCAAAAAACAGACTTTTATTTTTGTTATTTGTTAATATTGTTCTTTTATTTCACTTCACTGAAGCTTAAAGTAATAATAACTATTAAAATTAAAGATAAAACACTTAACAGAAATTTAATATTATATAAAAT
>QVOB01025643.1:0-16518 GCA_014839585.1 Pseudomyrmex concolor
ATCTGCTGGAAATATGAAAGTATATGCCAATGACAAGCAATAAGCGCAAAGCGCTTGCTAAGCGCTGAGTTCTGCTGAACGCGGCTAATGATAAAGCAGCAAATGAAAAATATGCAGCAATGAGAAGTAAGAATTATATTGTAAATAGTTTGGAAAAGTTTTACAATTAAAAGTTTATATATATGTAATCTCAAAATAAATATAAAATTCTGCTAAAAAATCTGTCTATATTTTATGAAGTATGTCTTTATCTTCTCTTTATCAATAAGTTAAAGTTACTATGCTTTATGACCAAGTTTTCTACATATTTCAGACTGTAATCACTAGATAATCTAGAGATAATCCGGCAGAAGCTCCGTATCATATAATTATTAAGATAAAATTAGTATCTATATCTTTCTCGATGATTTTCGACAAGGTAGATTACCAAAACTAATTCTCGAGCACGCGAAGGAAAAAATATCAGTGCCTAACTTTATTTCGGTTTGAAAATGCTATTTAATCGCAGTGGCAATCGGCAATGTGTGCACGCAAACAACGGCAACGCGGAAAGGAAGAGGCACGCGCGGGAGACAGGAAAGAGCGAGCGAAATTAATTGACCCTTTGCTCGCTTGTTTACAAAATATCCGGTCCCCGAAGAGAACTCGCGCGAACCGCCGCACCGTCGTGTTGCAGCGGTCGGTATCGCTGCGCGCGCATTCATGATGTCGTATCACGCGCGATAAGATACCGTATTTATTTTATAACACAATTATATTATAGACGCAGTATAATTTCATAATAATTTAATGAAAGGTATCTTATCGAAATAAATTTTTAATAATAAAACTTTCTATAAAATTGACTTGATGGCTGTCTTTGTCTCAGTCAAGTAAATTTAAAAAATAAAATGTATGAGTAACTACGCGGGGTTCTTTGCACGATATCATCGCGGCGCAATGCGCGATCGCGGCCCTGAGAGCACGATCCGCCGCCACCGTTCGGTGGATGCACTACGAACAGTTCTATACAGCAATTCGGGTGCCCTTAACCGTGTTCACGCACGCTGTCGAGCGAGAGAGAAACTAATAGACGGAGCTAGCCTAGTCGAGGTAACCGGCAGCAAGTTACCGAAGGACGTGGAATTCGATGCTTGTTTTGTGTTACGGTTTAATCCGCGCCGAACGTGGCTGACAAAGACCGGCAGCATTCGCTTCGCGTGCGTAAAGTTAGCTACGGACGAGCGCACGGGACGTTACGTGCAAGGGGAGGCACACACACGGCCGTGACGACAATCGACGGACGGTCGATCGGTTGTACGGTGCGTCCGTAACGGCGAACGTCGGGTGGACAACACCGCAACAGTGACAAGTATAAAAGCGAGCGGGACCTACGAGCGATTCTCTCTGCGTGTCTGATGATCTCCCCCGCGTTACTGCTGCTGCTGGCGGTAAGATGGCTGTGCAGCTGGACGGAGGAGGGAAGGAGGATCTGAAAACACAATTCGTCACGCGGGAGGGCACGTACAAACTGATGACTCTGTCGGAATACTCGAGACCGAACCGGGTCGGCTACACCAACAGCCAAGGCAGCGCGTCCGTCAGAGTGTCTTTCGTCACGTTGCCGGACCCAGCGGACCCAACGGGCGCGCAAGGTCTTGGCGATCGAATGTGCTTCAATTTCGGCAAGGAGCTCTACGTCTACGTTTACCGCGGAGTCAAGAAGGTAAGTTCGGTACTCCGCGACGGATACAGCGTGACGGGATTTTCCTTCCAATCGCGAGACCGTTATCACGACCTAACCTCGCAAGTGCCGCCACGGTAATGACTCCATCTTTTTATGAGTGTCACCTCGTCACCACGCCTTGCGTGCGCCACGAGGATATCGTGTTCTCCCGCGATGACGAGAACGCGACGTCGAGAGTTTTTCTAGAAATCGAGCTATGTCGAATCGTTGTGTTTGCGAATGAGACAGGCGGTTTCAAGGCAAATCCTCGACTGACACTTCTCAGAAGCATCACTATGATTATTTCACAATCGCAACGTAAATAGTAGCAGATACTGCTGCTTAATTACTAATTATTAAAGATTTTTAATCGGTGATTAGCAAATGCAAAATTAAAAGATTGATGTAACAATCTCTCAGATAAAGCAGAATTTTTCATGTATAAATTTTGAAGAGGTAAAGAGAAATGAAGTTGTGTTATAAGCAGCGCACATTTGAAGTTCTTGAAAGAAAGTTTTAAACTCAAACAATTTGCTTATGAAAGAACTAATTGCAAAAGTTGTTTAAAATTTTTTAAATACAAATTGAAAAAACTCAAAGCAGGTTGGTATATATTATTAAAATGTTTTAGGCTGTGGACTTGAACAAACCAGTGGACAAAAAATTATACAAAGGAACTAATCCAACTTGTCACAATTTTAATCAAACAACAGCGACAGCCGATAGTGCACCACTACTGGTGGGATTTTCTACTGGACAGATACAGTTGATTGATCCGATAAAAAAGGAACTTAGCAAACTCTACAATGAAGATGTATGTAGAATTTAGCATAATAAATTCCAATTTCTTGTTAGATATCTGATGTGCTTGAGGAAAGTTTCTCTGTGTAAAAACTTTGCTTTTCTCTTGCATTATATATCTGCAAGCTAGTTTCTATCAAGATAAATAATACACTAGTTCAAACATACTCACTATCTACCTATGTCATAGTTTCTAGCAATGTGTACAAAACCTGTCAGCACTTATTTAATCTTTGTTGATATGTGTGTTATCTTATTGAAACACGATAAACTAAGAAATAAATACTAATGTTAGAATACTTATAAGGCTCTCTTATCCATCACACTTCCTGCAATGGTTATATCTAACATTTAGCGGCACATTGTCTGAGTTGTACTTCATGCTGGTAGCCTCACTAATGCAATTATAACTCAATCAAATAATTAAGCTCAACAAGCAACATTATATAACTTTCTGCTATCTTCTCATAACAGTCTGAGGTTTTAGCAGAACAATTGTGCTGTCTATTTTAAATATGACCTCAATGATTTTTCAAGCTTACAAATCTCCCATTTATGCATAATTAATACACAGCTATTATCTTTTTCTAACATAGTCTTTTAATGGGGTTCTAATAAGTCTTAGCTTGTATTTTTTTGTCAACGTTATAACTTTTTAAATTTTCTTAGAAAGATTTATCATTAATCGTTATTGTATTGAATGTTTCTTAAATAAAAATAAATAGTAAATAATTAAAAATATATAAGATTTTTGGATCGTCGAAATATTAATTGATATGCCCTTGTATTTAATAAAAAAAATTCATGTTTCAGAGGCTGATAGACAAGAGCAAGGTAACATGCATCAAGTGGGTTCCTGGATCAAACAACTTATTTTTGGTCTCTCATAGTTCCGGACAGTTGTACCTCTACAACGAGGAACTGCTATGTGGCACTACTGCACCGCACTACCAGTCATTTAAGTCGGGCGACGGATACGCCATATACACATGCAAGACCAAATCGACTCGGAATCCGTTATATCGGTGGGTGATCGGCGCGGAGGGTTGTTGCATAAACGAGTTTGCTTTCAGTCCTTGCGGCACGAATCTTGCCGTCGTGTCCCAGGATGGCTTCCTGCGTGTATTTCAGTACAACACTATGGAGTTAGTTGGCTCGGCGAGGAGCTACTTCGGCGGCTTTTTGTGTGTGTGTTGGTCGCCCGATGGCCGTTATGTGGTGGTCGGCGGCGAGGACGATCTAGTAACCATCTGGAGTTTCCATGAGAAGCGAGTCGTGGCACGTGGACAGGGTCATCACAGTTGGGTGAGTGTGGTCGCCTTCGATCCGTACACCACATCGTACGGTGATCACGATCCCGACTTCAGCGGCTCGGACGACGAGACAACGATGCCGCACAACAATCACAATCACTTCCACGAGAAGTCGCATCGCCTGTCTACAACATCACAAAGCGGCGTACATTCGAATCGGAACTCATGCGGCTCCGAACTGAGAATGTCGGGCGGTACGTGCTACAGGTTAGGCAGCGTGTCTCAAGATACCCAGTTGTGCCTATGGGACATCACAGAAGATGTTCTGAGGCAACCCGTGTGTCCCAAGCAAAGGCCATCTGTAGCCAGCACCAGCGGCTCGCTATCGGTTTCGGGCACGTTTAACAGTGGCAACGGCACGGCGGCGACAGCGAATCATCACTCGAACTCAAATGCTAAACACAATAACTTGAATAACGTAAATTTCAAAGAGAACGCGAGTGGTAATAACGAGATTAGTAACAATAGCACGAGCACAAACGCCGCAGTGGCAACCGTAAACTCGCTTACGCAGAGGCTAGCGGGTCTTGGTTTTGGCGAGCGTAAGGGTGATAATCACAAGAGAAACTTTAGCCTCACTATGCGCGGCGGCGGCGGCGGCAGCGGCGGTGGCGGCGGTGGCGGCGGCGGTACCAATACGGCGGCAGCGGTCAACAACAGCACGTCGACAGTCGTGCAAAATAATGGTGGCGACAAAGGAAGCACTGGCAACTCGACGAACACGACGAGTAGTAGTCTGAACAACAGTGTCGGTGGGGGTTTAGTAGGTGGGACGGGTAACAAGAAAGTTAGTTCCGTGATGGACGATCCCATGAGGTTGATAGGAACCGCCTGGTGTCCCAGGTTCGACGAATGTCCAGTCCTCGAGCCGTTGGTGTGCAAGAAGCTGGCGCACGAGAGACTGACTGAATTAGTGTTTAGGGAAGATTGCTTCGTGACGGCGTGTCAGGACGGATACGTGTACACGTGGGCGAGACCCGGCCACATGGTAGGTCCTCTCACGATAAGCAGCACCCTGCACAGGCCATCACACTATCATAGCAACAACCCTTACACTAGTATCAATTCCATGCGACGTAACGACCTCTGATGTAATCCGTTATCTCCAGATCGTTATCTAGCAAGTCCACCACTTAGAGTCTGTTAGTTACTGAGAATTCTGTATGTACATATATAGAGTTAGAAAACTTAGGAAAAATGTTATCGTGACAAAAATGGCACGGATAAAAGAAAACCCTCTTTGTAACGTTCTCTGGGTGAATTTATTTACTCGCGAAAGTGGCAACAATCATTTGCTTTGTTCGATAGTATTAAACGGGACACATACTGACAAATTTGGTATTACCTTGCCGGGTGTTTGATAACGATTATGTCACTGTTATTTAAGTTTTTTATATATGCTACAATACTTAGAGTCCCTGTTCAGATGTAAGTCTACGACCTTATAAAGAGTATACACTTGTGTTTGAGTTCTATTAATATTTGGAAAATGCGTCATCGACGAGGAGAAGCATTGAAGATTGTTTAGTTGAAGATTGTTTCTTTTTGTCTAAGTTCATATTGTATATGAATTACAGAAACATGTGGATAGACAATACTATGAGTGAACTATACGGTTCAATAATCAGGTCTTTGATATATTTTCGTGAGACATTTTCATTCTTTAGCTGCTGTGTACATATTTTTTTATTTGAAATTCGCGTAGGTTTTACATACATTCTGTATACATGTGCAGAGTCGTCTATATGTAATTTCTCCATATCGATTTAGTATTATCAATAACAAGAGAGAGAGAGTCAATTTCTCTTCGAGAAGTCAAATTCTCTGAGAGGATAAAAATAAGTAAACACCAACTATACAGATGAAAACGCAGTCAAAGAGTCAAGCCAGATCTCGTTTATAATCTTTTAACGCGACGTTTGTTATTACCACTCGTATTCAAAGATTGAAGAACTTTTTTTGTTTATTAAAAAATAATAAACGAAATTTTTCGAATCTAATTTTTTGTCTTTCGTTCAGAACATTCAACTGGCTTGATAAAAACTCGCGCTATGTTCTCGAATCGAATATACAAGTTCATTGCATGAAATTAGGTAGTGTAGAGCGCACAAATTAATATTTTATTATTAAAATATGTTTGCGAGAAAACGGACGGAGCTTTAACACATCTTCTATTTGAATGTGATCGTAATATCAGCGAATTTAGTGCATGCGTTGCGCGAACAAAGAGCAGCCACGTGTGTGTGTGTGTGCTTTAAAGTTCATTCATAGTATAATCTGTCATTGATATCTGTGCCTAATGATGGTCTGGTCAAAGATATATATTCTTGCGGTAAATGAGCCGCGCGAGAGCCTTGATAGATTGTGAGTAAATGATATATTTATGTTTTTTGGTTCGCATCCTCGAAAGCAATATTGTTTAAGCCTTGCGAGGTCTCCGTGACAGGGCAGGCCCCTTATTAGCGAAGAAAAAAAACAACCTTCTTTCTATCTCTTGTGTTATTAGCTTTAGCTTAATCGAGCATAGAGAGTGAAAAGAAACAAAAAAGCAAAAAGCAGCCAAACTATCGTCTCGAACTTAACAATTACGACATGCGAGAACATTTAATCCTTTGTTGAAAACCGATAAATTTTGCCTTGTTGTACAATAAAGTAAAAAAAAGTTTGAATGAACGATCGCTGGCTTGCTTCCCGCTTGTTGAAATTTTGTTCGATCAAGTGCAATGCTCCAAGCAGAACGGTCGGGAAGTCTTCGACACGTGTATATATGCCTTACCGTACATATGTATAGCGACATGTAAGATATTGTTTATTTTTACAGTTTGCTGTTTCGCATGATGTTTTCTTCTAGTTTCTTTTTTACGTCGCACTTTTATCGGGACTTATACTAGGTCCCGATACTAGGACTCGAATAGTGTTTCCTGGCGTTTTGCATAGAGCATTTGTATCACAAAATTATCCTACATTCACGTCCTCCCTTTCCTCCTCCTGTCATTATGCAGCCTTGACCAAAAACACGGTTTAGTTAAGTTTACTTCTGGGTGTTTGTACCCAGTCATAGTATCCAACGAATATCCAGGAGTCTTAAACTCGCTACATTGCGTTCTGTTAACACGTTTACAGCTACAGCATATGTAAAAAAATCCTTTTATGGCGCAAAAACTTCTTATTGTAATAAAAATAATCAGCGTTCACAAATTACAACAAATATTGCAGTGCGATTATTCAAATTCAAAGAATAGAATCAATTAATTTGTTTAATCAATATTGTTATTAATTTGTCGAACATAGATTTATTGCAATTCATACTTTCAAAACTTTTCAAAACTTTTTGGCCAACGCTGTGAACAATATCTGACTAATAGCGAAGCTCGCGATACAAAGTTCACTATAGCGCGTGCGTTGCTTCTTTTGATAACGCGAAACTTATAATTTTGATAGCGCGCCTTATAATTTTTAATCAAGCGATGCTTGCGCTTATTTCTCAACGCCGAACGAAAGCATTAATTCCTTTTTCTCACTTTTGATTGATCGGAAAGATTAATGTTCTGTACCACGCTTTGGCTGATGTAAGAGAATATCGTGGATGAGACTTCCCTCATGAGTTATCGCATGGTACGTATATGACTTATCAGTTTTTCGTTCTATTTTGCTGTATTTACCGCTTGTAATTGGACTTGTCATGGAAGTAGAATAGTATTTTATCATGCTCAAAGTGTCGTTTCACATACGCCGAGTAGAGTTTACTCGACGGCGCTTCCAAATTTTTACACTACAATCGCACTTATATACTTCTCTGCTCTCATGCACTTGCCAAAAATTTGCATTATCTCCGAAAAGTTTTGATAAACAAACATGTTTATAATATCATCAATAAATAATATTATTTACAGGTCATATAAAACTTCTTTCAATAAAGGTATACAGTTCCTATCTTAAAAAAATTATATGAATTTCTTAAGGATTTTGCATTTCTTTTTTTTATATAAATCGTTAAGAAAAAAACTCTTCGGATAATCACAAAGAGACAACTTAAACTTTTCGGGAATATCGTTTACGATGATTAGATTAGAAACGTGTATATTCTTCGTGTCAGCGTGTCCGGTGCTACGGTGGAAGGGATTCATGCTTCCTTTACTTTCAGCCCGGAATCGGTTCAGTCGGAAACGCCGCTCTCCACGTGGTCAGCCCAGCGGAAGGCGGCGGTACCATAGTATAGCCAAAACCAGGCTCCGGTCCGCAGGGACACCGGGAAGCGCAAGAAACGTCGCGGACGTCATCGTCCGAGATGCAGTATCAGCAGCAGCTGACGTGCGCTCGTCGACGTCACTTGTACTACGTGTGGCCGAGCGAAAGTTATTCCGGTACAGTTTAAGCGAGCGGTTCGAGCTCAACGTTGTCGCTCGGTTAAAGGGCAGGCGAATTAAGATCCGCGTGGAATCTGTCATTGCGAACCCTCGATCTTGGAAATAAAAGATAGTCTGTCTTCATGGGGAGAATGTCTTTTAACTCTTTTTTCTCCAACATATCAATAATAATATTTCAATGGTAAGAATCGTCAAGAAAACTTGATCTCTTGTTTTTACTTCTCGTTTTTTTGAGTGTAAAACTATAGACTAAGTAGATTTGGGTAGAAAAAAATCACAAAACTGACATTAGAACTACTCAATATCTCGAGAAGTTAAAAATCCAAACTCGCAAAGCGAGATTTCCGCAGATTCGTTAATTCGTCTGTATTTTACGGGACGCAGCTCGCGCGTAGCTTAAAAACTATACAGATGCACACACTTACACATACAGAGCTTTAGTTTTGGTGAGCCACTCTTCCAGGTGTGCATATCATTTTCTCTTCTTTCTCTCGATATAATGCGATTTTACGCTTCTTTTTCTCGAGAAAATCTGCAAATCGGAAGCAATCTATGTATACATGTACATACATATACGTGTGTAATGTGCGATAATCGTGACAGATGATTTGTATCATTCCAAGTTTCACAATAGAAATGTACGTGCGCCTCGAACGGCGAGATACGTGAGAATTTCGGCGCTGTCGAAAGCATTTCCATATGTCTATTTTATTTGAAGCGTTAAAATTCATACCGGAATCACAGAAATCAATTTCTAGAATGAATAATATGCAGCATATTCTAAATCCACACAAATAATAATTTGCGCTCTAAAGTTTCCTCATTACGATGGCGTGCGTGCACTGAATAATTGCATACACGAAAGGTCATGAAATATATATTTCGTAAGTGTCTTACGACGTTACAAACGAGTCGCTTGGATTTGGCTATAGAAGTTAGCTAGAAAACATTCCCCGATAAAAATATTGTTTGTTGACTGACTTTTATTTAGAAATATGACTTGGGTGTCTATCATTCTCAATGCTTCATTTTCATTCAATTACTTTGAAGAAATTTCGCAAGGTGATTTTAATTTATGTGGTAAATAAATAAGAATTAAATATATTTTATTGATAACGAAACGTGAAATAAATTTATATTATTATAGATTATTTTGTCCTTTTCCAGTAACTTATTTTGTCGGTCACATACAAGCATTCCCGCGCGATTCAGGAACTTAAATATCTATCAGTTTGTTATATACTTGTTATACTTTCTCTTTTACCGCAATATTTTTTACTTTATAATTCGCGCAATAATTCTTCATTTATCTTAAAAGACTTGATATAAAAAAGCTGTAAATTACTTATAAAAATTTCTTTATTTCTCCGATTTTTCGGCTGAGAAATACTGTTCGCTCGAAAACACAAGAGAATAATTTTTTCCTGTGTGTGTGTTTTCTATTTTTTCAAACAAGCAAAACTCTTTCCTCGAAAATTGTTATTCTTAATATTTACAGCTCGTTTTTTAATCCTACCTTATTTAATACTGTTTCGTAATGCATTAACGTATACATCGTCGCAGAAGTTCTATCAGGACATTGATATATTGCACCGATATGAGAACCGATTTTGGATAAGACTTTCGGTTTTCGATATATATTTTTGTTCTTGCACCATGTACGATGGATTATCTCACTTCGAGATAGTATGTTGTATTATTATTCTAGCAAATGTTAGGCTTGTTTTACAAGCAGTATGCTGTGATAATGTATGCTGTACATGACGACACTGACAAACGATCTAAGCGATGAAAGTCATTTCCACGCGCTCCGTCGTGCATCGAAACGGACGATCGAACATTGCGGATAACACGTTACACCGCTGATTAGTTTTCTTATCTCTCTAAGCAACAGCTGAAGCCGGCCTGCGACACAAGACTACATAGAATTCATCTAACGATTCTGCAAAAAGAAAGAGACAAATGAACTTAAACGAATTGAAAGAAAATCAATATCAATTGTATTAATTCTAATCTAATCTTTAAAATTGAAGATTGATACTGTTTTCAATTTCTTTTTATCTCTTCTATTTTTGACACACTGACACTTTGATGAGATATACATAAATGTTCTTTTTCAAACCAAAAGAAATAAATAGAGGACGAGAAAAGCAAGAGAAAAAACAATTTAAAATACATATTTAAGTTCTTGTGGAAAAAAATTTCTATCGATTACTTTAAGTTCATTCTTTCTTGCGGAAGAAAACCGCGATCTATAAAGTTCCTATTTCGTAAACGGCTGGTCGCTCGCACCGAAAACGTCCGATTTCTCGATTTTCGAACAGAAGAACGAACGAAAAGCTCGTCGATCAACAGGTTGAACGGATTCTCGGATTGTACATGATGGATGTGTGCCTGATGAACAGACAAACTGACTTATACTATTCGAAGTAAGCGAAAGACGCGATTATGTTTTTTTCGAGCGTGTTACATACACGCGAGCGAAGTTGGGTCGGAAGTTGATGGTGCTTCTGAGACGAGAAATTTAGGTGACTTTTACGACGTGATAAGCGAAACCGATTCACCAGCTCACATCCGGTTTTACTTAGACCCGCAACGATATTCTCATTATCATGTAAAAAACCAAGAAATAAAAACTAAATTTTTTGGCGTGAAATAAAAATAACTCGAATAATTGTACGACGTTGTAAATCGTGTTAATAAATCTCGCGTTGCTCTATGACATGTTTGTCACATACGACACGCGAAATATAAAATGATCTCGCCCCTTAAACTGCTGCTAACAGAAATGTAATTCATTACTAAACAGTAAGTTGCATGCAAAATAGTTTCAGGAAAATATAATGATATACAGAGAGTCTCTTCTCTATCGACAAGAAATTATGCGAAAAAAAAAAAAAGATATTTATATTGATTGTATTGCAAATACTAAGACAAATGATTAACTATATCAGAATGCTCACATATATTGGAACCATATATTTTTATTAAAAAAAATTTATGCGTATATAGCATGAGAAGTTTAGATAGCACAACAATAGAAAACTAATGTCTTATTACATGCGCGTGAATTACATACGTTTTTGTTACGAGCATTTTGAGCGGCGAAAAAACGCCTGTTTAATTATGACCATGCAGACTTAAACTCGACTAACATCATTTTGCGATTTGGAAAGAAAGACGAGAGCGGTCTCGTATTTCGTGTACGTCGCACAGTGTGCCAGAAGTGAACGATCTAGAGGGAAATAATTTTTTTAGCAGAATCTCTGCTAAAAGATGTACTAATGTACATGACATCAAAATAAAAGAATGTGTATACATTGCAATTAAGAAGCCTATAGCGTAAATATTACAACATGACAAGAGTGTTACAAAATTGATTTTTTCCCCTCTAGATTTGGTATTTTCACACACTGCGTCGCTTCCTTCTGCTATCATGTCTACATAATGATTTCTTAGTTGTTCCGGGTTTTGAAACATGTTAAATTATGTACAAACAATAACGACTTTTACATTGAATAACTGTCGACACGATTATGCGTTATCGATTACTTGCAATTCCGCGTAAACAGAGGGAGAGAGAGAAAGAAATACAGGAGTATGTGTATAAAAAAAAAAAAGAGATTTGTCTCAATTGCGAGAAAGTGTAATTTAATACACGACGGTAGAGAATGTAATCCGGCTGATTACATTCTCTCTCATATCGATAAGTAACCGGAGTCTAGCATCTCTCTCTGACAGTTTTTTATGACAGACTTTTCAAAGAGCTTTATGGCATCGCGTCAGATCTGTACTGTACTTCTCGGCGCATTTCTCTTTGTTTATAAGCGTGTACATTCTTTACAATTGTAAATGAAAAGACATTTCATTGTTAAATTCTTTTATATATTTCTCTTATCCTTCCTACGATCTTTTTTTTTTGTATACGACTATATTATATTACTTGACCATAAATTAATAGTGCGTTTTTTCTTTTCAGTTTAATATTGACACAGAATATTCTATGTACATATTGCCCATGAAGTTATATCATAAAAGAAAAGTGTTGATAAAACAAAAGAAAGTTTTTCTCTGTAGAGAGTTTTTTTCTGTGCATGTGACAGAAATGTTTTTGGTGACAGTTTCGAAATGTCCGACAGTTAACGCCGCGTGTTAACTTCACAAAAAATTTATTATGACGAAAACGTTACAAATAGTGCGAGTTGATAACGATCTGGTACAGAAGGCAAACTTGCAGATCGGGAATAACATCATCTGCCGAGGCGCTGCGACAGGAGTAAGTTATTACGTCAGTTCTATAGACATTTCAAAAGTTTATCAATGTTTCTTGAAATAAAATAAACGAAAAGATTTTTTTAATTTTTTTGTCTCTAATTTTAAAAGTTTTAGTATATAACGTTAGAATTTCTAGGCAAACGTGCGTTATTCAGAATTCTAGAATTACTAGAAGATACATGTGCAGATACATAAATTATCTACATATCGAGTGGAAATTCCAGGTTTATTGCGTCAGGATTCGTTACTTTGTGCATAACAAAGTGTGCGTACGTGCGCATCACGTGCGCTGATAATATTATTACCGTAAAGAGATCTTGCTGCACGATTTATCTCGCAGCAAATAACGTGCGATTAGTTTCTTCCGCGTCGACATATTTTTTTGTTTCAATAAAGCGCGCGCAAGTTAACAGCGCTCGCCATCTAGCAACAGCGGTCTCGAATCAGCTGACAAATGTTGCTCATAGTCACGTGTGTTACTGCGCAAATTAATTTCGCACTGAAAAAGTTATTGTTAAATTTATAATGTTCTGTTTGTAGTAATTGTAATATTCTGTATGTGCTTCGGTTTATCAAAAAATTTATTTTTGCATGAGCGTCCTTCGAATTTACAAACTCTTATCGTTATCGTACAGTGCAACAACGGACAAGTGCTCAAACACGCGGTGACCATCAACCTGTCGCCGGATGATGAAATGACGATTACGCCGGTGAGATTCCTTATCTTATCGCTTTGCGATGTATATTGCATAATGATATATTATTACTTCTTAAGGCGCAATAATGTGTACAAAATACTTTGTAATTCACATACAAATAAATTTATTTATCTTCTAAACAAAGTTAAAATGTTGATAATATCAGTTGTTTATAGAGACTATTTTCCAGTCAGGTGGTACCGTGTTATATGAAATCCGCTGGATGCGCACGATGGAAATCTCTTAAGGTAGGAAGCAGTACACAGATAAAATCAGGTGACGTTTGCTCTCTGCTGCCTGACAAATGCTGGTTCAAGATCATTTCAGTACCAGACATAATGACAGAGATTGATCAAACATTGAAGAGAAAAGTACGATGATAACGCTGTTAATATTTACAAAGAACTTGTGAACTATCAAAGCTCCTTATATTTCAGATCGGGGAAGATTTGAGTAATGGAACAAATGAGAAAAAAATGTGTGTATCATCCAATATAAAAACTGCTGTGTCTCCCAGTGAAGCTTTGAAGGATATTCTTAATAATAAGGATCCATCATCAACTGAGCAGGATCTTCCCAATAATGAAAACAAAGAACACAATGATGCACCCATGTTACAGGAAATTTATTTTGCAAGGTTTTTTATTTTAATATACGATACTCACACACATACACGAACAAGAAGATACTTGATATATTAAATAATTATTAAATATCTTCTTTTACTACACATATATTTTATTTTCAGCTCTTCTGAAAGAAGTGAAATACCTACGAGTTCTAAAATATCGACAGACACTCAAGATACTGAAGCTGAACTTTCAGCCCAAATTAATGGGAAGCGAAAAGCAGAGAACATTAACTTGACGAGTGATGCTACGGATGCTGAATCAGGAAAGAAAACCAAATGGGATCGCGATATTCATAATAGTGATCAGATGGCTGAAGCAGCTTTGCCAGTAAAAAAAAGTTCTCGTTTGTCCGCACGTCAAAAAGATCGTACACCGAGTGCTGACAGAGTTCTCAGAGACAAGTGTATGTATGGTTCTCGATGTTATCGGTAAGTAAAACAATACAATATCGCTTGTTAAAATTTCATTAAAACACATACATATACGATATAAAACTGACAAATTTGCTCGTAGAAAAAATCACAATCACAAGAACAATTATAGTCATCCGGGCGATCGTGATTACGACGAGATCGACGATCGGGAAGAGTGTCCGTATGGCGTGAAATGCTATCGCAAAAATTCACAGCACAAAACGCAATTCAAGCATACGACTATTCCGCGCCAAAGTCGAAAAGCTACTGCTTCTGCTGTAGCAAACTCTAATCAAAAACTGGACGAAAGCTCTTCCACGGAGGAATCTGTAGACGAAACCGATTACCAACCGTCGGACTACATAGAGAGTTCGGACTGGGAGAAAGACAGTGGAAGCGAATGGGAGGACGGCACGACCGGCTGACGAGACCTCTGCGTTCTGATGTAGATTTTAGTTTCCTAAAACTTGTCACGTTTTTCGAGAGCGTTTATATATTACATGATATCTATTTTGGTATGAAATATTTATTTTTTTACACCAAATGTAAAATATTATATTTGCATCTATATTTGTTTACTAGAAAGAAAAAGTATAAAAAGTTTTATCTGTTATTAATATATCACAAATGTCATTCTTTCGGATTCTCTTCGAACACTTCGTCAAAAAATATGAAATATCTGATACGATCTAATAAACTAAATAATGTTTAACACAATATATCTTACTAAACTCTTAATTTTAAGTAAAATTAAATTTTTCAAGAAGAATCTTCTTTTTCTATTTTGATTAAATTTTTCAGATCATTGAGAATTAAATTATGATAATTTCTTTAACATAAATTTTCAAATATCCTACAAATTATATCGGATATTTCTCATTGCATCAGATTGATAAAGTTCACAATAAAATAATTATCGTTAAGTATCGTTTTCATATATTAAAACGCCTGATAACCTTCGTCGTCTTCAATAGCGTATTCTTCAGCCGCTGAAATAGCTACTTCGGCCAGCATATGTTTCGGAATTTCCGATCCTCGTACTTTTATGGTGTAACAGGCGTTCTCCATTTTTCTCAGACTGTTCTTGAGCGTGATGATCTTCTTGAACATTTCATTACCACAGGCCAAACTTGTGTAGCCCAAAAAAGCCACATATATTTGCCTGACGAAGTTGCACGTTTGAAAGCAACTAGTAATATCGCCTATCGCCAAATTGTTGATACATCGTCGCATCAGCTCTCCGGTTAGATCAGCTATGCCCAGAATGTAGTCCGTCGGAGTGACCATGACCTGTGTCATTTTCTTACTCTCTTCTATATTGTCTGAAGTCGGAATAGGATATGTCAATGCACTTTTCAACTTGGTCCAGTCTTTCATACTGCTGTTCTGCAGGTACTCGTGGAATGTCAGTGCCTCTATATATTCCTCTAGGCCAGCGCGATACGCTCTGTGATACTGATAAGGATCTTGATTGTCCAGCTCGCTAGCGATATCTCTGAAAAATTTCTTGACTACATTGTCAAGTCTCAGCTTGGCCGTTTCTAGCACAGCATCCCGTTTGCTCTCCTTGTCGATGGTATGCAGTAGAAAGATTATCCTCTTACTCTCAATACAGATATCTCGATTGATCTTGAAAATTCTCTCGTAACGATCATGCTTATCGTCCAACTCGGCTGCATATGCGCGGAACTGCTGTACTACAAGACTGTTCTCATTAATATTTTCCACTACTTCTTTGCCCTTATCGCCAAGATTGATCTTGTCCTTGTCCTGTCGATGACGTCCACGATTTTTTCTTTCTGTTGCAATGTAACAGAAGTGTCGTTCCATATTTAAAATCGAAGAATTGTTGGAACAATTAAAAGTTGCAAGGCGTGTTGCAACAATAACATAATCTTTTCCGATAATAAAAATTTTAAGACTTAGCTAAAAATCTCAAACTTTTTTATACTTCCCCAAAAACACATTATATAATCATAGTACAAATTAGAAACTAATGAATGTAAATTTATGACAAATGTCAATACAACATATTTTCACGTGAGATTGATATAAGTGACAACAAACCGCGTGACATAATATAACAAAACAGAGAAATGACCAGTATCATCGTGCTTTACCTTTTTCTGGCATTGTGATTTTCTTCTTTAATTTATTTCGATAATAATTTCAGTTACTCTATTAGTTGACGCAGGTTTAATTTGGTGCACGGTGCACGTATAGCTCTTGGACTCTAGAACTAGTTAGTTGACGCAGACAATACGTACTTATTTGCAGAGAGAAGCTTGAGAGCGGCCAGGCCTATAAGAAAATA
>QVOB01025646.1:0-20801 GCA_014839585.1 Pseudomyrmex concolor
ACTATTAAAAAAGATAAAATAAACAATTCTCATTTACTTTAATTGAATATATTCTGAATTTCTTTGTACTAAGTATTTCGTCTAATCAAGCTGCTTATTTTTATAAGCAGACAAAATATTTTCCTATTATATTGTACATTTAAAGTTATCTGTATTTAAGCGAATTATATAGTTTTGATAAAACAACTAAATGTTCTTTTGGTATAAACTAATTATCATATCTATTGAAACATGATATCTTCTTACATTAATCAATATTTCATTTACAGCCCGTGACCGCCGCATTATAGTTGAATCAAACACGATTTTGTTACTTCAACAACTTTTTTTCTCAGTGTACGCGCGATTTAAGCGAACGTGAATTTAACAAACTATGTGAGCAAATAGTTTTTGGGTTTCGTCAATATCCTCTAATGTGAAATGATCGCTTGTGATACGATAAAAGAGGGAATGGCAATTTAATTGCGGTTCGGCCGTTTTATTGGCTGTCGAAGGCTAACGAATCGATGAGCATTTCCTCTCTTTCTCTCTCTCGAATCAAAACAGAAAATGTAAATTCACACCGGCTATAACGTGCACAATAGCACGCGTGGGAGACTTTCTCTGATTAGAAAAAATTGCCGGTCTGTTTTATGATCGCGATTACACGAGACACTGTCTCCGGTTCGCGGAAAAATTATCGCGCGCGCGAGCGCACAACGAAGGAAACGGGAGCGGAAAAAGCCGTGGAAAAAGAAACAAAGAAACAGCCATAGGTAGGCGTTCCAATTAACGGTTTTTTACTTTACGTCCATTCGTATCCGCCGCAATGCAGTTGAGAAATGTAACGTTTAATAATATAATCACGACGAATTCCTTTTAGTGAAAAACAAACTGATACCGGCGTGTACTTAAAAAAAAAAAAAAAAAAATAATAACGCGTGCGCGCGATTGCGAAGTTTTCATGTATGTAAATGAGAGAATCCTACGATATCGCGAGTAAAACCTGACGTTATTGCGTTTATTTGATCGCGTTGTTTTACATTACAACGCTATTACAGATTGTGTGTATTATTCAATTGTTTAAGTTTGCATTATTTTATTGCAACAATATTTTCTAACTGACAGTAAGTCGATATAATCCAAACTCTAGTAAACTCTATCTAGTTTGAACACTTATGCAAATAATAAACGAAAAGCGCGATTTTATATTACTTGAAAGTATAGAGAAACATATTAAATCTGTAGCTTAGCAAAACATTTTAATAAAAATATTTATATTTTGTTTCTTTAAAAAATGTTTAATTCTTATTTTCTGAATGAGTGCGCGTACTGCTTTAATCCATTTTTAAACATAAAGTCTGATTTTTTTTTATATTTCAGAGATACATGTATAAATAACAAGTTTTTTTATAAATCGAAGATCAATGAATTCTAACACCGTTTGCAATTAATTAATACAATTCGTGCATATATATATATATATGTAGGTAACAGGCGCACGTTCAAAATTGTACTTATTTTAGCGAACCGGGAGAGAGGTTAAATTGACATCTGATATATGGTCCGCTTGTTCTTCCCTCTTGCAAAAAGGAAGCCCCCGAAGCGACTTAGCGACAGTTACAAGTTGAAGTTAGCTAACAAGAAGAATGCTCGAGACCGATGAATATAGCGAGGTCTCGTTGAGTGGTAGTTTGAAAAAAATATAGGTCGCAGTGTGCCTGCTAGGCACACATGTGCCTGCTGTACATATATATGTACATATTTCTGTGTGAAGTATGTAATTTGCTCGCCATCTCTGTCCCGTGAGAGATCTTGCTTTCTAGTATTCAAACGCGAATTTTAACACTTTAAGTCGCGCGCTCTGTTTGCTCGTAGATAAACGTATAATGTGAATTTTATATATTTAAATGATCAACATCTCTTTTTCACGTGCAATTCATTAATTAACAGAGTTGCAAAAATGTGTTTGTTAATGGATTTTTCTTTTTTTAATTTTTTGTTTTCTATCTGTTATACTGATAATAATTCACGTATGATAGTAATTTACATTAGATTATATATATATATTTATATATATAATATATATTTAATGCAAAGAGTTACAATTCTCATCTTCAAAATTATTTTTTTGTGTATGCTTTTACTTTCGAAAATTTTTCTCTTTTTTTTTTCTTTTAGAAGCTTGCATTCAATTTAATACAAACTCGTTAAATTTTCCATATCCATGAAATATTTTAAACTGATGGAGTGACAGTTAGAAATTATATTTAGAACCAAATAGATATTTCATGGACGAAGTAATCCCACGTGAACAACAATCCGGAAAACACGTATGTATTTTTACTTACAAAATACAGCCAGTGTGTAAAAATTTTGGATTAATGAATATAATTCATGCGTTCTAAAATATTCTGCAATACTTTAAATAAACTTATTAAAACAAAACGTCTATATACGTTAAAATTTTACGAAAAAAAAACGCAGTGTTTATCTTAAACTATCACAGAAACACACGTGACAAAGACTTACTTGGAAAATAATGGCTTGCTTCTCGATTTCTGACATGTTCTTAAAGATGGAGTTGATGATGGTGAGAAACTTGTCTCGTTCTAAAGAACTGGCCTGATCTTTCTCGAAGAAGTCAATGAAGTCGTACAGAATAAAATACGTTCCTGAAACAGAAAGCATACTGTTAGATACAAAAGAGAGAGAGAGAGAGAGAGAGAGAGAGAGAGAGAGAGAGAGAGAGAGAGAGAAAGAACTCTTTGAATATTAGAAGAAAATGTAGAAAACACTGTGTGAGTGGCTACGTGCCGATATAATTTGTATATATTTTTTAAAAATATACCAAGTTACACCCAAGTTTTTTCAACGCTTTATAATTTCGACAATATTTCTCTTGGAGAATCTGATACACCAAATAAACTTTGAGGGATTGAGGAACCTTTAAAGTCTTCATATTTTCTCTCGTAAAAAATATTGACATTTTATTTAAAATGTTTATTGATATCACAATAAGGATTGTCTAGGGTTTCGCGGCATTACATACTTTTTTGTGCTTATATATACTTCTTTATCCATCCTCTCAAGTGATATAAGCCAACAATTTTCTCCGGCGCGTCGAGTTGCGTCGTAACTACTGTGACGTAAGTGTTTGCGAAGAGCGTTGCGCTTTGTAATTTGCGGAGAGAAGCGAGAATTTTCGTCCTTTGTTTAATGAAAAAAGTTGACCGCGCGAATGTTACCATGCATTCTTGGCATAGAGCAACACCGGATTTCCGGGTGTTTACACGTGCTCAAACGTTGGAAACTTCATCCCTCTCCTACGGTAAGAGCGCGCTCCCGCCTCGGGCGCGGCACCGTCTTTGAGATTCGCGCGCAAGGATCTTCAAAGGGAAAGTGCGCTTCGGAAAAGAAAATGTAGTTTTCTGATATATAAAGAATTTTCTTGTTGAGCAATATGCGCAACGATAGCAGCCGGGAAAAGAGAGAAAGAGAGCTTCGGCATTTATATATTGTAAACATTTTTCAAGAATCCATATAACCGATCGGATGACGTTAGTAGCTCTCATATCACTCTCATATCACTCTCAAATCGTGCAAATTTAAACAGGGACGACGCGAATTATATTCGATTCTTTACGACCGCGTGTTTTCCCCGACGAAATGCGAATTTAATTACGAAATAAAACAGGAGATGAAAAAAAAAAAAAAAAAAAAAAAAAAAAACGTACGTATAAACCAAAGATAATTATTCCCTTTCTTTTTGTGTAATCGGAAATTCAACTATAAAATACGAAACAAGCTTGTTATTGTTACGTGATAAAATATAACTTTTGCTTTTACTTTCTTCTACCGACAAACAAGAAGATAGAAATTAATTTCGTTAATCAAAATTTACACGAGTTTATTAATGTTGCATTATCAGAGCAGAGAAAGTTTCGTCTGTGAATAAATAACAATAACATATTGGCATGTATTTGCGTGTATAATTTCCAAATGTGAGATATCTACTTATTATTGTCGCGACATGCGTGGAAATGTTAAATATTGCGTTTGAATTAATTCGCACACAAAATAAATATTACACTGATTTGTATAATAATTTGATAATTCGACAATGCTCAAATGATTTATAATATTTATAATATTTCATAATATATTATGATAATTTATTATGTTTACACATACACGTATATACGTCTTTTTTTCCCTGACTGTTTGTGTGTGTGTGTGTGTGTATACCTGTCATCGCGTGTGCTAAAGCAAAACCTTCCTCTCTCTGATTAGGTATGAGCCTTTGTTTGCCTTCGGGCTTCTCTGCCTGCAATCATGCCACCGAGACTTAGAATCAAATGGCCGCCGTTTAGCGTTAAACGCGGAGCTTTGAATGCGGCACGGGCGTTTACCGTTCCCCCAATTATACGGGTAACAAAGCACGCCCGTTTTGCATTTTGCTATATGGCCCATCCAGTACATATTTTACCCTGCACTCATACACTATCGCAGCGGAACACAATTGCCTTTGAACGTTTTAACGTATTATCTTTTGTGCGCACTTCAGAAGCGTCTTTTCCGAGCGAAAGATAAATCGTTTTAATTAAAAGATCCGCAGCGGTTCCGCCATGCGTGACAAACTTCACCAGATTGACTAACAAGTGGAAATTACTTATCGTACGTTCAAAGGATTATTGCGCCTTTTAACTGAAGCGCGCGCGCACACACACACACACACGTGTCCTACCATTTTTATTCCGTTCGAGTTTCTACGTTCGAATTTCTTTTCTTATTTCTCGCGCGTATCTTTTAAAAATTCAAAGTGGCAAATCATTTGTCTGTGACATAATAGTTCGACGATGACGGAATAATAATTCATCACGCGTAATCCGCAATCGATAATAATTTGAATAATTTTGCATTCCCTTTTGGGAATGTGTCAATGTTCCATATATATTCCGAATCGTGAGATTCAAATATTTTTTCCCTCCCCGTAATCCCCATGCTGCCGCCGCGACGTTCGGCAATCTTTTATAACCTACGGCGATAAAAAATGTTCCGCATTCATGGTCGTAAATCAAAGTATTTTGTGCATATCTTTATATAAACGCGCGAGAGGTCTTTCAAAAATTTTCTCTCCTTTCAAAAGTAAATGGGCGATACGAAATGACGACGGGGGAAGAGTAAAACACACACATACACACACGTACGTGCGCACACGGGAAGCTGAAAAGAGAATACATATATCATGTACGGTACCAAACACAATGCCAGACATACTAGCCGCAAAAAAAAAAGAGAGAGGAAAATCAACGAACAATAAAGAGATTAAGCTGCGTCGGAATGAAGATAACGTTTTTCGTTTTTTGTTTTTTTTTTTTTTTCGGCACGCTGTAATGAAGAAATCTCTTTGCTCTTTATCCGACTCAATTAATTATTTTTTCCGCGTAAGAATCTTAAGAGCTTTCGCTTATTTTAGCATACTTTTCATTATGCATACGTTTAAAGAAAGATTATAGAGAAGCACTGCGAAAATTATAGTACAAGAAATAAACACGCGCTTTCTGAGAAAATTTCCCCGCGTTGATATCGAACCGATAAAATGATACAACGCGATAGGTGTATAAATAGATATACAATATCGCAAACTTTTAAAAAATATTGATACTCGCGTAACATTTATATTGACGTATCGAATAATTTGTCGTTTTTTCGTATAACGCTTAATATTGCAGGTAAAAAATTGATGAATATTGCAGCAAAAACGCGCGAATTTTCTCTTTGAAAGCCGCGCGCCGTCCCCCTTCTCCCTGCCGCGGTTTTGAATAATGAATATACACGAACACACGCGCGATAAGTGAAATATTTCATTACAAGCGAAAATTGGAAGCGAGCACGTGTGTTAACGTCGAGGAAATAAACGCGATATACAATCGCTGGAACTCGGTGGAATTTCTTAATCGCTTGCTAGAGCAAACGCGTTCGGGGAAAATCGCAAACTCAATTACAGGTAGAATCAAGAGCATTGATATAAACTCGTCGCATTTCACCCGAGAGCATATACGTGGGATATATACAGACGGATTGGAAATTAGTAATTAACATGTCGGATGCACACGCGAGAACGTTTTAGGAGTTAAATTATAAGTTCGCGGATATAAGGACGCGCACGCGCGCACCGCCATTTCAATCGGTTCAAGAGAATTCCCAGATGCATCCCCGGTTGCAGTTGAATAATAGCGTGTGTATACATATACATATATATATACACATATATACACCACGCACATACATACATATTTTATATTTATATATATATATATATATATATATATATATATATTCGATCCTTTCTAAATAAACTGGTCCGAATGTTTCACAGTTCCCTTCACTACACGTAGCTGCACTTTTGGGAATTCACTGACGTGTAGACTCCCACGTGTACGTTGAACTTAATTCGAGAATTACATCAGGCTATGCTACTTGGCCGTGCAACAACCGCATGTTGTTATTGTTGTTGTTGTTGTTGTGATATGTGTTAAATGTGTATTTCTTTAAACAAAGAATAAAATTAATACAAAAAAATGTGCAAATTTCCTTCACAAATAAATTTTCACGCTCTAACAACCAGTGTCTATTGGCTCTCGTTTACTCTTGATTATAATTCTGTGTTAATTTGAAATTAAACTCACGAAGTCGTCACTTCAATATTTCTCTATGATAAATTATGATTCTAAAAGATATTACTTTTTTAAGAATTTTTTCGTAAAATTGTAACTTTTAATATTTTTTACAATATTTTACCGATTTTTATTTTTACTCAGAAAATCAAGGACGACACGCTTCTGAATATTTCAATTCTTTGCTCAAAAGATCTCGTAAAAGAATTTTATTAAAATGAGGTATTCGGATATGATTTCAATTTCGTGAAATATCACGTCGTTCTTTTACTGCACATATAAACGTTACCGCTGGAAAAAAAATTAAGGGTTTGGATTCAAATCGTGATGTGTCGGCATTTCGTCGGATACAAGAAACAAGAGAGATATTTTTCATGTTTACGATATAACGTGATTAATCTCATTGAAATTAAACGTGATCTCTGTCGCATATTGAGAGAACCGAGGTTTTAAAATCCAATACGGCAACGAGAAATCACAATTCAATTTCAATTCGAAATTTTCGCAAACACGAGACTGCATGACGAGATTCGATACATTTGATGTGCGCGAACACAATCGCGAAATAAACAAGAAGCAAGGGATATCAGATTTCACGTGAATTATTTTGCAAAAAAGCACAATAAAACATTAACAAGTGTCTACACGTATATCAGTTTTCTCCGATCACACGAGTTTTGCGTGAAATTGATATTAGATACATATTTACACATACACCGTAACATTTTACTTTTGTGATATACAATTAACAAACAATCTCGTTTCACGGTTATCCGATTCATACCGGACCAAGTTGTGCTTATAGTCTTGTTTTACGCTGGCAACGTGCCAGGATTTAAGTCAGAGATTGTGGATTTCTGTGCACGTGACACTTAAAACATCTTTCTCATTTCACTTCTGCAACATCGAATCCCGCATCGATTGACACGCATGTCCGCGGCAGTCCAAGTCCGTGGCCAATATTTCGTAATCGGATCTTGTATTTAAGATCGTTCTAGTTGATTTTTAAATATTAATAGTAAACGGGCCTCGTTTTATTAGTCCGTACAATATTATCACAGATATTATCTGAAGATGAACTTAAGACGATCTTAGATATAAAATCGCGGAATACGAACGATGAATAACGGCTTACAAGTGAAAAAGAATCGAGTTGTAGATTACTTTCTATACAATATAAAGATAATCCGTCGTATCGATAGTAGGAAAGTAGTTAGAAAGACGGTAGTTAATATTTACGACAGGTAGGTTATATATCTTATTGTGCGATCTTTCAAGGGAGAGACACGTTCGCGAGACGTGCGAGAAATTTATTTCTTCCTAAGGAAAAGAGCGACGGAATTTAGTTTAACATCCGACGCAGCCAACGCGTGTCGCGAAGAACGTTGCTGCTGCTATTCTTCCTCTTTTTCCCTAGGTTTTTTCTTTTTCATCCGCGAAATATATCATGCGACGCGAGTACATGTTGCAGAGAGAGAGAGAGAGAGAGAGAAATGCTGTTTAGTTTACTAGAAGCTCCTGTAATAATATTCCATCTGACAACAAAGCCAGAAACCGAGTTGACTCGCCCCGGGGTGGTTTTTGTTACGGTGTTTCGGTTTCCGGGGGAAGGTTAATGGACACTTCGGAGAGACCGGAACACGCGGGGACAAGCTAACAAATCGACAAGTCTCCTGACGAACACAACGCCGCTGCATACACAACGCCGTTGTAGCGCAAATGAAACGAAATAACATCAATAAATAATTCATTCGGCGATACAAAACCCGGCACGCGCGCGAAAACAAAAGATTGCGATTTTACTCCCTGCAGGTTTCCTCCCTTTAATGCATACAGAGTATCCCGACCCGGGAAACTTTTCATCTGTAATTTTCTAATCAATTCGAAGACGGTTTTTTTTTTTTTTTTTTTTTTTTAGGGAATACATACATTATCGTCAGATGTAAATTGTCGAATTTCCACATCTCGTAATTTCATAAAAATTGAAAACTTTTAAGAAAAAAAGATAAAATTCTCTTGCGATTTAAATTGAGCGAAAAATAACAAAACGCGATACGAACTATTTTCGCAAGTGTACAAATTAGATGAAACAGCTTCGTTTCACGGGGATGAGAGCGAAGTTATCGATCAACCTCCACGACGCGGAACGCGGAAAGATTTAGGGAGAAGGAAATTATTTGGTCGTAAGAGAAACAGATTCGCGGCTTAGAAACGAAACGGCACCAGGACCGCAAACACCGACATAGCATTACGAACTCCGCTCGGATTGACTTTCCAGAGAGAGAGTAAGCCGTTTTAGCAGTAGCGAATTCAAGCATTTGCGGCGCACCTCCGGTCGACCAAAATGGTAAGGAATTAAGATCAGATACGTCACAATCGCGCAGCATCCAAACACTTCCCTTCGTAATGACAGAAATTTCTCTCAGAGTGAAAGCACACAAATGTAGAGTCTAGTAAGGTAACTCAATATTCTGTTTTGGCACGAATAAGAAAACATGGGAGAGTCTCTCACGAAATTCGGCCACGAGATGCGTGGGATAGCAAACAGATACAAAATTAATTGTCAAAAAATTAGATGGATAAAAATACGTTATTTGTTAAGCCAGCAACAACGGTTTAAACGATATGTAATGCGTTCTAAATATAAAATTGAATAACCTGAATATTTACAGCGAGCTCTTATTGTTTACATCATAATTGGCGAAATAATGGGCCGGGGTTTGTATCCATGGCGGAATAATTCCGAAAGAGAATCCTCTTTTCGAAGCGCGAAATGAAGAAAAGACTTTTTCTCGTCTCTCTTTTCCAAGAGACGTTTCTCCTTCAAGATACTCCTAATGAATCTTACACTTTATCGTTTCTCTCTCTCTCTCTCTCTCTCTCTCTCTCTCTCTCTCTCTCTCCGTTCGCGCCTTCAGATCGCGGCGTGAATGTTACGAGAACATAACCGCGAATAAGTGAATCATGTCCGTTCTTTTGCAGCTTGAGGAGAAATTTATAAATTGTTGCAAAAAAAAGAAGAGAAAAAAAATCATACAAAAGACGAAAGAAAAATAAGGACATCTTCAAAGAAATCTGCCGACTTGTATATACAAAAGATTAACTATACCAATAATGAATATGGAAAATGAACTGCGAGAAAATAACAGACGCCTTGTACAAAAAACAAGTTGCGTGACGAGATTACACACCCACTTTAAAATCTCGCGCTATCATCTCTCAAGTGTTGTTCGCGAGTATATTTTACAAATTCGGTATCAAATAGACATGCGTAAACATTATTATTACACACAGAAGCTCATAAGGGTTTTTTTTAAAAAAAAAAAAACAACAATGTAGAATTTTTTTACAATTACATTTTTCATTCGTTGGAAAATGTAAAGTTTTTAGTTATGAAAATTAAATGTATCGCGTGGAATATTTTTAGATTATTTTCATCATATTTCGCGAATGGAATTGGGTCAAATATTCCCGATCGAACAACTTAAACAGAATAATCGTTCCGTTATTAAATAAACGCTCCATATGTATTGAAAAACAAATTTATTTCAGCTCATTTTGATGGCAGAGAAATGAGAAAGTGTAAAATAATCCTCTTTCTCTATAGAATTCAAATGTTTGCGACGAATATTATTATATATAAACCCGATATAGTAATTATTTTTAGAAAGTAAATTAAAAAAAAATAAACATGATATATTGTAAATCTTATCAAATGCTTTTTCTCTCTCTTTTCCTTTCTCTATTTTATAAAGATTTCAGCGCGAGCGAATCTATAATCGTTTCTCGATCGACATACCATTCATCGTTTCTCCCTGCAATATTATACGGATCGCGAAGTGAGACCCGTCTTTTCGATGATGCCGAAACAGCGGAGGCGCAACGCGCGGCGGCGGCGACCGTGCAATCCGTCAATGCGGAACAAAGAATTTGCAGACGCTCCGATGCGAACGCGGAAGCATATTTCCATCGTCTGAGAGGAGGTCCGATGCAAAAGAACTCAATTACGGGCAACTCCCTCAGGCGCGGGGCGGAGAAGTGAGAGCGGAAGAAAGGAGCTGTAACCCGCGCCGCGACTCCAGCGCGATTCCAAGGCTTGACGAATAGCCGGCGGGGTCGAGAGGAAAGGAAAAAGTATAACGAGGCCAAAGGATATAAAGAGAGAAAGAAAACAAAGAGAGAGAGAGATATATATATATATATATATAAACGAGCAAGAGAAGGAAGAAGAAGGCAGCGAGATGAAGTAGATAGGGTGAAGGAAAAGAAGGTGTAAGAGCGGAGGTTCGATGGAGGAGCGGTGGTTGCACGCAGGGGATAAAAGGTGGGAAGAGAGCTCGAACGAAGGACAAGGGGTGGACGGGAGGGAGTTGCCACGACCTCGCCTGCTTGCCTACCTATCTCCAGGCTCACCCATCTCTATCGATTCAACGCCACCAACTTGTTGGCTATCCTCAATGTCGGGACTGTCGACTATCTTCCTCCCGCGCTCGATGTGACGTCTGTTAACTCTTAAGTGGAAGTGCGTCGAAGCGTGACAATAACGACGATTTACGTCGAATAAGAAATCCTAAAATACGCTCGGAAAGAGAGAGAAGTAGACACGTGTAAACTCACGTAAATCAAACAAGAGTAAAAAAAAAAAGAATTTGCGCCTTTTCAGCGTAAATTACAGCGTGAAATACGCGGCGAATTTCTCAAACACGGTAAGAAGAAAACACACGGTTTCCTCCTCCGATGCGTCCTCTCTTTGTCTGGAATTATTTGCAGCAATTATTGCGGTCTCTCGCGCGCGCGCGAAAGCGAGTAAATATGCAAATATTTTTCTCCGCGACAAATGTACGTCGAAACGAATCAGACATTCCGACGTAAACAACGTCTCGCAATTTGTTGCGAATCGAGTTCTCGCGCGACAAAATATAAATGTCTCGCGGGAGATAGGATAGTAGAGAGATGCGCGCGACGAGATGGCAACAACGCGAGTCGACAGGAAACACCGAAACTGCGAAATGTGACATTACATATCGTCATCGGACACGATGTAATCGGACACGATGTAAAAGCAATATCTTGCGCGAGTTATCGAAATAATACGCGCGAGAGAATGTCGGGTTCCGGATCTTTTTTCTGAAATCTCTTCGCCCTTAAAAGCCCATCGCGCGCGCGGCTCGTACGCGGAATGAATGGAGGCTTGAAGAGGCGATTGTGCCTCTCGTTCACACAGCCGCGTCCCCGTCGCTTTTACATTCCGACGCTCGAATGCTCTCACCTCGTTGTCTTTACAGCTATACACATCCGAATCGCCTGCTGCGCCTTTATTTCTCTCTTTTATTCCATTCCCGAGCAAGGAGTACACAGGAGTTACCTTCCAATTCAGTTGGGCTTACTTCGTTCTTAAATGAAGAACGTGTGCAGCCGCACACAAATTCTGAACGGGTATGTCTTTTGATAACGTTTTAATGGAAGAGAAGATGTTTTTTCGAATGAAAAACCGATTTGGTTTAAAAAGTAATTATTAATTATTTATTTATTTTGGAAAAATCATAAAATATGTAACAATACACACGTATTATATAAATTCTTTTCCCAAAATAAAGTTAAATAATAGTAATTTAATAAATTTTTCATATTTTGTATACTAAAACTAATTGTAAAGTCTTTTAATTCTGCCAATTGACTCTTCTTACAATTATCTGACACGAAGTTTGAAGACAAAGTTTCGAGATAATTTTCCCAATGATTATTTCAAACTACAACAATAACTCAAATCCGATAAGTTCGCGGATAAGAAAGTAATCGGTTTTCTCTCTAAAAATGTCGTTTCTCTATCAGTTGTTGCATATAACGTTGGTAAATAATTCGAATACTTTCTTCGATGGATCATCTCGCGCGATATTGCGTCGTCGTAGTTCGGTTATTATTTCTCTCCCGACGTTATTTCGCCTGCTTTATAACGGACATGAGAAAGAGAGCGGGGTTGTTTCGTGTTTCCTGTTTATGTAGTTCAATGCGCAATCTTCAAATAGCGTCCCGCTAACTGCACTTCCACCGATGCGGGAAACAAGCTGATATTGGATCCGAATTCAACGCAGTTGGGACGAACGGAACGCGACGGAAAATACCGACGCGCACGCTTACGGACACAGATTGGATTTATTCTTGATGGCGTAAACGCCGCCGCCGCCGCTGTCACACCCGCGTTGCGCGCGCGCGCGCGCGAACTGCATTCTTTTGTCCGTGTAAATTTCGCATTCATCGAATTTCGCAAAACCGCCTCCTGTGTCTCCGCGCCACCCCCGGCGTCACCCCGATCCCGTGTCGGTTTTTAATTCGCGCCCATTCGCAATTTCCACCGGTAATTTCTGCAGCTACTTTTGTTCTCTTGTCGATTCGGGTTCAAATGGCAAATACAAAAACCAGAGAAAACAAGAAAGAGGAAAATAAAAAGGGGAAAAAGGTATGAATGCTGTTTAATATATAGTATCTTTCACCCTCTATATCCCCGATTGTGATAAAACCGCGGAAAACTACCTAAACTCTCTTGATCCGTTGTTCACTCATTACGAGAAAATTGAGTTTACCTTCTTTGAACGTAAAACGAAACATCTAATCGAAATAATTGTTGCAAGCTACTTTATTCCCCCACCGTAAGTAAATTAATTATAATTTTTTTTTTTTTTATCCGGCTAAGCTGCGGCGTCGAGATCATTAGCCACGGAAAATCGTATTAAAAAAAAAAAAATTATCTCTTACATTACTTCTCTTCCCGTTGTTAAAGAGTCGAGAAGGGAAGTGTAACGAGAATTCACGTTCACAAATCGATGAAACAGAATGACAGAAATGACTGAAATGAAATATTGTATTTTTAATCTCAAGTTTGTATTTTTAATGGTTTTCTTTGATGAATCAATTTCAAACTCACATCTTAAAAAAAAAAAAAAAAAAAAAAAAAAAAAAAAAGGTTCAGATAAACTGTGTGTCAAAGTATAAATAAATGGATGGTTGATTTACCGAAACGAGATTAATCGCAACAGAAATCTTTCTCGCTCCGGGAAGAATTGCCGCGATCGGATTGTAAAGAATTAAACTAATACATCTTTGTGGACGTGGCACTCGTAACGGGTCGCGTAGCCGCGGAAGAGGACTAGAAGAGGCCATCGAAAATTCCTCGGTAACACATTTCACAGAAAGGAAAGTAGGTCAGGGGGTTTCCGAGGGTTTTCTCACCTTAGGGCTGTTGCTTCGGCAAATGGCCAGAAGAAACGCCTGTGGAAGAGCTATAACAATAAGTACATTGTTTTTCCTTTTCTCTCTCCTCCCTTCTCTCCGACGCCGTTTCCATTTCTACATCTCATTCCCCGATTGCAAGTTTGGAGCTTGGCGGAATACATCACCTTACACCGCGCGGCAGTATTATTCTACTTACTCCGCGGCTCTGTACTTTAATCCAATATATCTTCTTTGGCTTTATACTCTACCCACTTCCGTCAAACGATAAATTAAACAAGACAAAACGCGATCATTTCTTTTCTTATTTTAAACTACACTTCTTGTTATTTTTAGCGGGACGAAAGACGTACAACTTTAATCATAAGAGATGTAAAAGCCGTCTTTTGTTGTTAAATATATATGAAAAAAATATATTACAATAGAGATACTATATATTTCTTGTCGTAATTTTCGGTCGATCTTTAAAGCCGTAGAGATATTTTTAGAAATAGTGCACTTTAAAATCTCGATTAAAGGATTAAAAGGAGAGGTTTATATCTTCGGATATTTATCGTGAAAAGCGCATGAAACTCCTTCAGGGAATGCTCGAGTTCCACGGCGGAGGAGCACTCTCTGTTATGCTGCTTCTAAAATACGTTTCGCGATAAGAATACACACGTACCGACCTAATACGGGGGATGCACCTGAGCGTGCGCTTTAAAACCCGTTTTGTTTCGCGTCGATACGACTGTTCCTCTCTCGCGGAGACATCGCGTCTTAAATTTTCCTCAAAATAGAACGTTTGGAGCGAAGTCGGTCTCTTTTTGAAGAAAAAAAAATGTGACACGCGTTGGCCTACATCTGAAAAAACCTGCTGACGCGTATTTCTAACGAAAGATGTCAATCTGAGGGGCGGGAAAAAGGAGCGTACACACGCGCGCACACACTTTCCCGCGATCGATAAACACACGTCGATACGGCGAATTTAATTTACTCATAATATGAACGTGACATAAGAAGAATATATGTATGTACACTGCATTGTGATGAAAATTGCACGATTGTATCCAACAAAGAGCGATTTTATAATAACATCGTGTGGCATTAAATAAATTTTTAATTACTCTCTGGAGAGGAAAACTATTTTTATGCAAAGCAAAAAAAAAAAAAAAAAAAAAACGTTCCAATGGTCGGATTTTTTCTAAAAACAAAAAATAAAAATAAAAACAATTATCACAAATAAAATGTAAATATCAATCATGACAATTTTCAATATTTTCAATAATTTTTAAATATTTCTCAAGATATGTTTTTAAATATCAGTGTTTTCCTAACTTCACTTATACGTACGTACATGTAAAAATACTTTGTTATGATTATGGTTTTAATAAAATGTCCGGTAACTTGTCCGGTCATTACTCCGGTCACTGAGACACTTACCTCACATGGCGTAAATATTACGTGTTATAATTATGCGATCGAGTGTGTGCGTGTGTCGCACACTTTTTTCTATCGAAATACACAAGTAACACACGCTAATAGCTTCCGTGAGATAAAATCTGCGGTTTTGAGAAAAGCCGTAATTCAACCCCCGGATGTTTAATGTCGCCGCGGATAGGAGCATAACATTCGTGCATTACAACTGAGAACAGGTCGAGTTAACTCAAGACTTATATCTAGCAGCACGAGTGCACTAAGAACATAAAAACAAAGGTCGGTGCAAGAAGTTCGTCCATGCTCGAGATAGTTTGTCAACCGACCTTAAATAAGACGCGGTTTTTAAACTGCCTCCCGTTATTTCGAGAAAGTTTTATTTGAGAGAAACGCGACTTTGATAAACAAAGAGAACCGCGTCCAAGAGAATTGTTTCGAACAAACGTTCGGCAGATGGAAAGCTTCGTCGAAGCTTATCTCGATACAACGTGGAACGAACCTCGTGCGTGCTGCAGAAGCGCGCGTCGAAAAAAAAAAAAAAAAACAATCTATCTAATTGAAGTCTATACAAATATTATCTATCAAATAACATGTTATCAAAACAACAAAACAATCGGAAACACGAAGCGGATGTTTTTTTATGTTTTTTTTCTTTTCTCTTTTACAGTTCAATATTTGCGTTATTAATTGTTCATGTTTCATTAATCGTCACACCTCGCGAGCTCTTCAACTCGGCTTACTAGTAGTGCAACTCAACCATATCAACGACAATATTGGAGAAGGCGTACGCCCCACATATTTGCCCTCATTAATTTACGATCGAAGAATCAATGCGCAAATTCCGAGCGGACTTCCGTTCGTTCCATTTCGCGTTAATGAGTTTCGCGAAGAATTTTCCCAGATCGTTGAGATGAATCGCGTTTTGTGCCTCGATCGGGGCATAGCGGCGGCCAAGAAGCGCGGCTCTCGCAATACCGCGACCCTTAACAAGTCGGTCAGTATACGCCGGTATGCCCGGATACGCCGGCGATGTGATTGAGGGATAGAAACGAGCGCGAGAGGACGGCCATGTTTGAGTAGATAATGAGGAAATGATAGAACGCCGTCGTATCGGCGCACCTGGTTCGTGTATAGCATCGCCTCTCAGGTCACCGTGTACATACCCACCTGTTCGTCCTTGTACGCGTAACGCGCGCAGGAAGCTACGCCGTGGAACGGATGAGGGAAGGAAAGACGGGGGGGGGGAGGGAGGAAGAACCGACAGAGAGAAAGCGAGAGAGCGCCAGAGACGCGCGGAAGGTGGTTTGTCGAAGCATTTACATGCGGCTTCGTCCTTGTGCTCTCGTGTGTCGAGAGCAAGTTGCGCCGCATTTACACGCCGTAGGCTTACCGTCCAGGCGTAGGCAAGATTTATGCGACGATTAGATTTAATCCCGCTCTGCGGTTTGATGAAAGAACCGAGTCGGGACCGAGGAGACCGATGTCAAAGAGCAGAGTTGCGGTGGTTTTCAGACGGATCGGCGGTTCTCACGGAGGAGAAAGACACGGAGGAAGGTGGCGATGGGAAATTGACTTCTGATCGAGCTAACGGAGGGGTTGATACATTTAGAGAAAAAATAACTCAAAGACTCTCTCCAAGAGTCTTTTCGCGAAAACCTATGGAAACATTTACGAAGCAATTTATCAAACTGTGTAATTATCGGTCGATTCCAAGTCGCTCGCACCGATAAATTTCTAATTAGGGTAATTATATTTGTACGTGTTTCCCTTCTGACCGACATTAGACCAACGTGTATATGTTTTGCACAAAGTTACGCTTATTTGAATACGAACCTTATTCTCATTAAAGTCGTATATGTTATTTACATTATTTTTAGTCGTATAGTATTATATTTAGTTATTTACGTTCTGAAAGTCCAATGGTTCGCTACGTGTGTGTGTGTGTGTGTGTGTGTGTTAAATGTGGCGCACGAATAAGCATCCTCGAATAAGCGCTCGAAGGAAATTACGCATCTATACCAACACATAATTGATGACACTTGATAAACCGTCTCCGCGCTGCAATTTCCGATATTTCCTGATGCAAGAGAGAGAGAGAGAAAGAGACACGCGCGCGCGCAAGACATCAGCCGAGATTCTCTACCGAGTTCTCGAGAAACTCCTTTTTGGCTCTACATTAGCGAATGATTTTCGACATAGCCAGAGATGCAGAATCTCCTGGCGAGAATTACATCGGTCGACGTTGTTTAACCTACCTAGCTGCGACGGCGCCATGCGGAACACACACGCGCAAACATCATATTGTCGGCGTCGTGACATACATACATACATACACTACTAGAGTATGTGTCTCTTCCCCCATGTGCGTGTGTGTTTATGCGCGCGAGCGCGCACTAACGTGTGTGTGTGTGTGTGTGTACGAATCGTCGAGCAAATATGCCGCGGTGGCTCCCTTTGTTTGCGATTCATCTAATTCCAGACGCCGTTGGTCTGAAGTTTGTTACCGAGGGAATGACAACGACGGGGAAATGTGTGACGCCTTTAACTCGTTCGGCGCAAAAAAAAAAAAATTAAAATAAAATAAAAAAGACGCTTATCAAACGCGACGTTAAAAATCCGTACGGATTTCTAACCACCGTGTGATAAGACCGTTGAAAATAAGAAGATGAGGTTTCGCGAGTAAACCCGAGAACCCCGACCTGATAAGCGGGAGTAATTGTTTAGTGTTGTGTTTCGTGCGAGGTTAATCTCGCGCAACTCTCTTTCTCTTACGCCGCCGCATGCGGCGAACGCGCAATGTGCATGAGCGGCGATTGCGCCTAGAAAAAAACTGTATGTCAGATAAAAGAGAGATGACAAAAGTTTCGTTTTAAGTTATCTATGTGAATCTTGATATTTGTATAATAAACATTTTACGCCAGTCTGACGCAACTCCAATAAAAAAAAAAAAAAAAAAAAAAAAAAATCAGAACGGAAATATATGCGGAAACATATCCATTGTTCAAACCAGCAATTATCGTCTTCGATGTCTATCTGTCATTCGTGAAATACTGTCAGTGCCGAAAATTCCTCACTCTCCGTCGATGAGGGATTTCTTTTAGTTGAAAACCGTGTCGACGAGTAATTAAATTAGGCGAAACAAATTACAGCAGAGGCGCGTCCCTTGAGTGATTTGCGACGAGCGATAAGAAAATAATAAATCATCGACCTCAATTAAAAAAAAAAAAAAAAAAAAAAAAAAAAAAAAAAAAAAAAAATTTCGTACAGAAGTTACCTCGTGCAAATTTTGTTCGAGAATGTTTACTATTATTGATTTTTCAAAAATATATTCACATATTGTTTTTGAAACAAAGATTCACTCCGATTTAACGGCAACGTCGACGACGAACTAATTCAGAGCGTGGTACATGTACACTTTAAACACGAAAAGTTTCCTATCCCGTTTTCTACCGTATGAATAACTACCACTCTAAAGTTCTAATTGACCGAGGGACAATCAAAGCTGTGTATTGGGGAGAGTATCCCGGCAAACATTGCGGCCTGTCGACGGCCAACCAACGCGGGAATGAACGAATGCACCTGGTAATGCAGTATAGGCCAACTGCTAACTTGCGGTCAGTCGAAACGCGTTACGTTATATGCATCGAGTTTCCACAAGCTTCCAAACCATTTAAGCAGAAAATGTACAGCTACAGTATATATTATCAGCATCGTCAACGCTATTTCTTGCGCAAGAGAGAAATTCGTGAGCGCCGGAGAGAAATTTGTTAAAACATCTCGCGAAAATTTGCGAGATGAAAATAACAGACGTTCCTTCTCACGTTGGTTTTAGATGTATCATCGTAATTCCGAAAAACGAGCAAAAAAAAAACGAATAGAACAGAAAAAAATGGACAAAAAAAAACCGAAATCTTTTCGCAACAAAGCGAATATATATATATATATTTTTTTAGCACTGACGACGTGATCAGGAATTGAAGATTACTTTTCCGTTAATTACTTTGCCTGTAGAAAATTAACGCATATTTCTCGTTGGATGTTCGACACGTGTCGAAAAAAAAAAAAGATCAATATGTCTCAAAAATCGGTCGATATTTTTCTTAACATCAAAATTGTCAAATATATCGCACGAAAAAACTTGTGTGCTCGCTCTGTCGCTCGTTCCAACTTTCTACAGCTCATTCACGTTCGCTTAAAGGTGCACTTTACCGATATTGCGGGAAACAGAATCGCCATTTTATGATACCAAATAAAAAACCAATGATGCGTGCTCCCAATTCTGTTCTTCTACTTTCGTACTTTCGAAAATAAAACGAAGATAACGGAGCAAATATTTTTCGATATCGTCTAGCGGAATATTAATTCGAGTAACAATTGCGCAAGAATTTAGCAATGATGTAAATTACAATTATATATGCGTAAAATCTCATCAAATATATTTATAATATACATGTGCTCATTCCACGTTTAAATTCCTATCTCTGTTCTCTCTCTATCTATCTCTCTTTCTTTCTCAGTCTTGCTCTATAACAATAGAGAATTTGGAAGTAATTTACTCGAAATGTGTATAGTGTATAGCGGATGTGAATACATGTTCTTAGCTACGAGCTCGATTTCTATGCCGAGCACAATCAGTTAATCGGCTTGCCACGATGGTCCTTTGTCCTCCTTCTTAGCCAAGCCTGACAGTTTGTGGTTTGTAGTTTCGCGAACTTTATCGGAGGGAAACTCTCTCTCCACACCTCTCTGAACACTCCTCTGCACGCTGATTTCTCCTGAGGCTTGCAGCGACTGTAAAACCCGCTTCAAGAATCTCATCGCACCCTTTCATTTCTCTATTGTTATACTTGCCAAATTGTTGACAATTTACCCTTACAATTTATCTTTACGTTTTCATTCATCCAAAGCGTTATCTTTTTTATTAAAAAAAAAAAAAAAAAAACCCGAAATTACATGCCGACAACCACATCACATTTTTTCTAAAACATGTGTAATGTGTATTTTTTTTTTTTTTTACGGAAAAAAACTCCATTCGGGGAGTAATTCAATGTAAACTTCAGTATTTCAGAAGTATCAGGGTTCCGAAATTTACAGCGCTTGTCGGAAAATAGTAGTACAGACAGAGGAAAAAACTTGTAAAACTTTTTTGTTGATATTGTCAAACTCCAGGTAGCAGCTTCCGAGCTCCAATAATCTTCGCTCGATAAACGTTGAGTTTCTCTCGAAACCTTCGAGGTCTCCAAATTACCAAGGAGTTTCTCCGAATTCAACGAACTTCAACCCGACCAATGTCGGATATCTCGCAGTTATCAACCTGAGCGATACGGCGTTTTAAAGTCGATCGGTGTAAACTTTCGGAGAATAGGAATAAGGGAGACCGGGGCACAAAGTAACATCCAAAATAGATTGTAAAAAAAAAAAAGTACACAATATTATGTAATATTAGGTACATTATATAATAGTCACATCCTTTAGCTTTAAGAAAAAACAAATATTATT
>QVOB01025650.1:0-12101 GCA_014839585.1 Pseudomyrmex concolor
TATATATATATATATATATATATATATATATATATATACATATATATATATATATATATATATATATATATATATATATAACAGCAACGGTCAGAGGAAAAGTAAGGATAAAAAATGCGAGGGAGGAGGTAACCTCGATTTTGCGAGCACGACTTTAATAAAAAATAATGAATAATAAAAACCGAGGGAGCTTTTCTGCGCGATTCTGCGCA
Source organism: Pseudomyrmex concolor (assembly GCA_014839585.1). Taxonomy (NCBI): domain Eukaryota; kingdom Metazoa; phylum Arthropoda; class Insecta; order Hymenoptera; family Formicidae; genus Pseudomyrmex; species Pseudomyrmex concolor. The sequence continues at coordinate 213 of QVOB01025650.1, forward strand.
TTATTAATACAACCTTTCCCGTCCTCCCTTCCGCGTGCGTGCGGAAAATAGTTCGCGTTCGATTTCTGCGAGGCGAGTTTATAAAAGATTTGTCTTATCGAGGGGTTGCTCCTGCGAGGAAGCGAGATCGAGATTAGAGGGAGGGGTAGTTAGCGATTGTTCGTGGCCGAAGACGGATGTCTACGGAAGAACGAGAAGCAATTTGCGGGATAGCGCGCATCGGGAGCCGGATAGCCATGACTCTCTCTCTCTCTCTCTTTCTCTCCTCTGCCACGCGAGAGAGGGATTCTTTCTTTTTCCTCTTCGTCTTATTCTTTTTCGACTTCCCGTTTCTTCTTCTCGTTCGCTTCCGTCACCTTTTGAGAGACGGCTTTTCTAATTCGTTCGACGAGCGGGCGGCAGTGGCGAAATTCTATTATATGCCGCAATTCAAACTTAATAAAGCGTCATGCACATCGGGCTGACATTTCTTCGAGTGCTTAACAGAGGCGGAAGGCGTCGAAAAAGGAGCAAAATGGCGGAATTGAATGCGTTGAATGCTCGTTTAATGGCATTGCTGCCGCATTTCGAGTCACCGGCGAAGGAAAGGCAAAGAGTGAGAGTGAGAGAGAGAGAGAGAGAGACTCATCGTCATCCACTATCCTCGAGGAATCCTTAATATAACGCGCGCGGATAAGAAGAAGGAGGGGAAAATGGCCAAGAAGGCTGGGAATGGCATGCGAAGGCGGTTGAAGCTTCGTTTAGGGCTGAAAATTGCGCGCCTGCGATGCCGAAGTGTGAGAAATGCCATGTCGGGAATCGAGATAATGGCCTCCTCTCGCGTCCGCGATTCTTGATGCCTTAATATTGCAACGTCGTAAGTGACAATCAATTAATTGGGAATCAAGCGAGGAAAATGGAATCGCGCTTGATAATTCAGAAAAGAAATGCGTTGTTCTGCAGAACGTAGAAAATATTTCCAGTATTTTAACATTCTTCGGGGAACTCTCTCTTTCTCTCTCTGTCGAAATATTCAGTTTAAAACTTGTCGAACGAAGAAACTACATTTTTGTGTTGGGAAAATTATTGGGAAATAAATTCGATTGAGAAAATCTTCCACGCGCATGAAGTAAACAAAATAAAATATAAACCGCGCGGTCTGAGAGACAATTGATTATTCTCGAGCGATTAGAACGGCTCGGCGGTGCTTGAGCTGCAAATTCGGACCACGTAGGTTTATCTCGCTGACCCAACCCCGGGAGGGATTCAAAAGGAACTTCCGCTTGATTTGTCAAGTAAACCAGCGCGGTACACGGCTGTGGCCCAAAGCGGTTTATGCATCGATTAAGTTCTCCCGAGCCCTTTGTGTATTGTTCGTGTGTATCCCGCATCGAAAATCTCACCCCTCATTGCGCGCAAATTATTTCATAATTCGTCAAGATGCAAATTCTCTCTCTTTTTTGTTGGGGAGGAAAAAAAAGACAAGAGATTGCAAGTAATTAGCGCGAGATTTAATAACAAAGCGCGATGTGTGAGAAAATTGATTTCTCGAAGAAACTTTTGTACACGTGTGCACGCGTGAAATTTTGTAATCACGCTTATATAACGCGTGATTACAAAATTTCGGGGCTTGGAACGGTCGGATTTTATTGCTAATACGTCGCTATTACGGTCCACTTTATGCGAACGGGAGAGGAGGAGGTTTTTTCTCTCTCTCTCTCTCTCTCTCTCTCTCTCTCTCTCTCTCTCGCGCGCGCGCGTCCTTTTCTCGTACATCCTTCACTCCGAAGAATTGCCAGAACTGCCCTTTTCAAGATTATACAGACAAAGAGTTCTTATGCGCGGGACTTCTTCTGGAAATTCTATCGTCACAAAAGATCCACAAAATAAATTGCCTCGTTTCAGAACATCATGATGTTGCCGTTCCGTAAGAGTGACTCGAAATCTTCTTACATATGTTTTACCGCGCGTTTTATCGCAGACGAGTAATAACACGTGAGCTTTCATACGGTGCTAAAAGAAAAAAAAAGAAGAAGACTACCTTGGCGCGCACAAAGAAAAATCTCTGTTGCGAATTTACGTAATTAAAAGTATGAAAATTTTTAGTTTGTAAAGCCTAGTTGCCAAAGTTCTTTTGTTTTAATGTTTAATTAAAAAAAACTACAGCATAACTATGTCGTAGTTTTTCTGATCCATTGCGCGCGCGCTCACGTGTATTCTTGTAGTCCAAGTTGACTTGGACTCTGTTCTAAGCCCCGCGCTTTGTGCTTTTCTCCGACGTGAAGTTTCCTTGTCGCATATAAAAAGCGACCGGCGGATTATCTCTGAAACGTTCTGATTGGCTCTCTCTCTCTCTCTCTCTCTCTCTCTCTCTCTCTCTCTCTCTTTCTCTAAATAACAGTTTTGTGCCTACACGACCATTCACACCACGAACCGTGGCCGCTTGGCCGTGGTAAGAGTGGTTGCAAACTGTTACGAACTATCGACAGAAGTTTCCGCCTTTAGCAGACGGGATTTAATTAAATATCGCTAAACGTAGTGCGGTTGAGTGTAAAACAAACTCGCTATAAATCGACTCTCGCATAGAAATACACGGTAACTCGGTCGTGGCAATGGCAAAAATTTCAATATTCGCGCGCGGCTGAAAAAAAAAAAGCGGCGGCGTTCGTTTCAGATGGGATGAAACTTCCGCGTAACAAACGTCCGATAAAAAGTTACATTCGCAGCGCATGAGAAATTTTATCGCGGTATTTTCGAGGCGAGGTGGATGCTTTCACAGTGAATAAATTGTCCGGTAAAATTAAATAAAATATTTTGGAAAAGGAGGAGGAAAAAGCGACGCGCAATATTCTCTCGCGAAAACTACTTTGTTCAAATAATAATAATAATAATAATAATAATAATAATAATAATAATAATAATGATAAATAAATAAATAAATAAATAAAAAACTGTCAGTTTCATATACTTGTGAACATTGAGGAGAAGAGCCAAGGATGTTTCGGTTCGCGGATCGGAAAATCTCGCGTCACTTTGCTCTCGCGTGTCAAGGTTTTCTATTTTTTCTTCGCGACGTACGTAACGGAGTTTATTTCTTGCAAAATCCATTTGTGTGAGGTTTTTAACGAGCCAAAACTGGAACGATCGATGAGCAGGCACGTCCAATCGCAAAAACGCGAGCATGAAATATATCGAGCGCGAACTTTTTTGCTCGTTTCGCCGACAGATTGCGCCGCCATACGTTCAACGTTTTCGTGGCCCCCTCGGCGCTATCACATGACAAATCATTAGTCGAGCATTAAAGAGTCGCTGTCGTAAATTATATCAAGCACGCGCGGTTTGAATGTCGGGACGCGCGTTGCTCGTTCGTCGGCAATTTTAACGGCCCTCTTACGCGCATTAAACAACGAGCTCAATAAATTTTTCTATTTCTTAATATTTATCGATTCTCTCGATTCTTTTGTAATCTGTTGTGCATAAATAACGTTGAAAACAACGCGCGTTGCTTTTGAGTGAGAGAAAAAAAATTATTAATCCATTATATACAAAAATCAAACTACGAATATTACGCGAGGGTGTGGCAAGCAAAATATTTTCATTTAATAAAATCCAATTAAAATCGAACGAATCTTTTAAACGTTTATTCTCATTTAATTGATGTGAATGTGTTTGCTTTCCCGTATATAATTCCGGCAAATAATTTGCAAATGTAGCAACGTTAAATATTTAATTACCAAATTGATTTCTATTTAATGCGTTACTTAAAACGTCCCGCTGTTGCGGAAAATGAAACGATAGAGGTTGTTCAACGCATGTATCAAATATGCCTCCATTAAATGTCCCCGTATGATTAAAGGTCTTGAATTCCAAATGCCAATTAAAATTAAAGGTCGCGAGCGGTCTGTTTGAAACTACTTTACTATTTTTTTACGTAAAATAAAAAAAATCTCGACGTCTCTCAAAGACGTTTCTTTCGTCGACCGATCTCTCGATATTCCGCATTGTGCAAATTTAACCGAGCGGTTCCCGAGCAAAGTCGCTCGCTGCAATCGATGCTTCCGATTTACGACAATAATTGTATCGTTATTATATCGCAACAGGTATATCGCGCGCGCTCGAGGAAATCGCTAACGACCAGCGAAAGTTCCGCAATTAAGATATATCCTGCTATCCCTCGCTATACAACGTGTAACGTCATTACGTTAATTATACCAAGTAACCGTGTAATTACGCTCGGGGCATAAATCACGATATCTGTACGCGCGCCGTGTGTGCGCGCTCGTGAAATTGTACGTAACACGTACGGTTGCGGGGGCGAGCGTCGATGACGAGTTCGCGCACGTGTTTCTCGGCGCTTTTTTCCCCTCTCGATCTCTTCGGACGAGCCGCGGTGATATCGTGCATCCCGCATTGTTTTCGAAAATAGATTCCTGTCGATAACAGCGAAGGACAATCGTGCGCGCGCGCGCGATCACGGCAATTCGTCGAAAATGTCTAGGCGAATAAATCACGAAGCGCATAATTAATTGGGACAATTGTCTGTCACATCGCGATATATCGGCTGAATAATCGTTCCGTTCACAAGCGCGAGGGAACGATAATGTCCCTAATGAAGATGATCGTCGATTCAAGTATTATGCTTGTTAATATCTATCGCGCGATACATCCACCTCCTCCCTCGTATTATTGGATCAACTATTTACCCAATAATGGAAAGTTAATAGGGTCGCCTTGGAAATACTTTGAATCGATAAATCTTTAACGAGATTATAACCGTGGAAAACAATTTTTTTACTTCGCTGAATTTTATATAAAATTTAAATAATTCACTCGGAATTTTTCTCTCCCTCTCTTTGTTCTCCACCCCTCCGGTCCATCCGTTGTTTCGTTTCGGCGATCAATTCGCCGTGCCGTAGGTCGAAGGAAAAAGCTGCCGAAAGCTCTCGCGATGTGTAGAACAAGGGAGAAAGACGTAACTATAGCGCGACCCGAAACTTCTAAATGCGGCTTGGTTTGCAAAACCGTCATGAGCTCTCATTGAGTTTGAGGCTGCAATTGGGGGTCTGCGAGTTGCCCGAGCTCTTCTTCTTCCGCCGCGCTATTCATTCTCATTTCCCTTTTCTCCTTCTCTCTCTCTCTCTTCTAATTCCCGTCGCGTTTCGTTTATGATTTATCTTGATCCCTTGCTCCTTCGTATTTATACATTCGACGCTATTCATTATAATATCTAGTATCTACGCAAAAGCCAAGTCAAATCTGCCGAAATGTAGGTCGCAGAGATACTAATAGTCTCTATTTTCCCTCATATACATGTATTTTCTCTTCTCTCTCTCTCTCTCTCTCTCTCTCCTTTTCTCTCTGGCATTAAACGAAAGAAAGATTCGAAGTAGAAGTCGAGTTCACGGTTTGAGAGGAAAGTCCCCCATTTCCCGTCTTTCCCATTATGGATTCCCCGCGACACGCTTCCCCGCTTCGTCGCACGCGAAAGCTGAAACTTTCGCTTAATGACAGAAGTTTTATTGCCAGCCATCGTTCAACCCACCGACGTCCTAAAGAGAGAGAGAGAGAGAGAGAGAGAGAGAGAGAAGAGAGGAGACAATTCGTCGCGAGTTACATTCTACTCTTCCGTCTTTCTTCATCGTTTTCACCTAGCCTCCGGCCGTGATCGCGATTTCAAATCCGAAAGTATCGATGTTCTCGTTATTAGGGAAACAATAGCCTTCTTCCCTCATTTTTTTTTCTCCCGCGAGCGGGATTCTTATCTCTCTCTCTCTCGAAAAAAAAATCAAGACGTCAGACATTCGCCACAAGCAACGCGCGCTAAATAAACGCATCGTTGAAAAGGGGGATGAATTGTTTTCGTCGAGAAAATTTGTGAGAAGAATCGTTGAAATACAATTTGTCCGACGCAAAAGCAGTGGGTGGTCATTTGTTATTCAGCTGTGTGATAATTTATTTGTTTTTCTTCGTAATTTATTCATTAACAAAAGAGCGAGCAGTAATTTTAAAATTACAAAAGAATATTAAGGTTATTGTTTATAATCTTTTATTAATGAAATACATTATTATATTTTCATTTTAAATATTTTTATTTTATTTTGTTTAAATACCTTGTGGGTATTTAAAGGTGGCGGCCTTTTTTACAATTTACTTATATAATTTCTCGACTGCGAAAACGTATCCGAGCGAAACTCTACTCTTAATCAGTGGGAAATACGCGCATATTCGAGGATAATAGTATCTGCAACATATATGAACTATTTTACTGCATATTGTCCGTCGTAATAGCTTCAGGTTTCCCCGTTTTCGTTCCGATCTAACCTTCCTCGCTCTCGTGATAATTACGCAGACGAAACGCGCCGACGACGCGTGTGCAAACGCTCCTCGTACTTTTAATCTCAGACTTATTTCGCTCGTTTCTCTGCCGTTTCCGTAAACACGTGTGTGCGCGTCTTTTATCATTTTTATATTTTATTAAACACACAAAACAAGTAAATTGAACAAAAAATTGAATTAAATAAAAAAGAAGCAGATAGTGATAGCGAAAATAATCGAGCTGTGATATTGCGGAGTCAAAATTGAGGGGAGCAAATCAACGGGGGGTCACGTCTCACTGAAATTGGCACAGAAAAAAAGAGAGAAAACGAGAAAAGGTTCTCATAAAAATCTTCAGATTCGTTCGTCCCGTTATTGCGTTTGAACCTTCGCGAAACAGCATTTACTCGAAACACCCGCGTAAGTATCTTTCGCGTGACCGATTTTTTTCGAAAAAAAAAACCAAATTACTGAAATCCTTTCTTTCTTAGAGTTATTTAAATTCCTCGTTGTTTCAACGTGCCGCTGGAAAATTGGAGTTACCGAGACCAAACAAAGAAACATTAATTGACCGACTGTCGTCGTTATACGAAAACAAAGTTAATTCGCGCGACACGAACAAAGCGAATGAAGAACGTTCTTCGCCGGAAAGCACTTACCTTTAACCGCATTGAGCTTGTTCCCGACCATCTGCTTCGCCACGAATGCAGCCATCTTGATAGTTTACTGTTATCGCTATCCCGAGTCACAGGAACCTATAAGCGAACAAAAATCTCAGGTGTTACATCACGCTTTTTATATCTCGCACGCAGTTTTTGCGACGAAAGAGGTAATTTTGAGAAAAATGGGACGAGAGAGAGAGAGAGAGAGAGAGAGAGAGAAATTTGTTGACGTTACTACATTTTCCGGGAGAGAATCGCGACTCTGAGTTTTCAACTTTTCTCTCAACAGTCGCTCATTCGACAAAAGAGAGAGAGAAAGAGAGAGAGTTTCATAGAAATGAGAGTGAACCGCTTTGTGTGATACTTTTTATCTGACTGTTTCCTTTGTACGACGTACACACACACACACACACATACGCACACGGCAGAATCATCAGAATATCTTTTGCCCATGTGGTATCGAAAACCGGAAATTCAATGACGTAAGAACAATGTCAATCGTCGTTTGTTTCTAGCGCGCATCTGGTTTGAGGAATTTTTATTGCGAGTTATTTGCGATTGTAGAGCACTGAAAACACGACGAACAAAAGAGTTCCGCGGTGCGGATTCCGCAAAATTTTTGTCTCCTGTTGGTTTTCAGCAAAATCTCGCAACCACTCGAAATTCCCGGGCGCAGTTTGTTCCAAATGTTTTCAACAAAACACTTCGGTCTTACTCTTAATAGAAGAATTTTATGGATTTATCCGTTTGCATTTGCATCTCTGTCCTTCGATTTGCATTTTCATACAAATGCATGACATTTGTATCGAACAACAATTCTTTTTGTTTTTTTACCGAATTTTAACGTCGTCGTCGTTTTCCGTCAAGATCATTGAAAGAAGGTCACAGTTACAAAAAAACGCAACGACTTTCTTCCCGTATACATATGTGTGTGTGTGTACAGGATGTATGTATGTCTATATATAAAATGTATGTACATATGTACATATACGAGGTATGTATATTTCATATATAGAGCCATTTCTTCTTTCTCTGACTTTATATCTCAACGTGGAAATGAAATATGTCTCTCGAGGAAGGTCGACGTCGCATTCCTGACGTATCCCCGCCGACGAAAGTATTTTAATCTTACGCTACATATATTTTTCGCACACTTCGTGGATATCGGTATCAAAAAAAAAAAAAATAAAATAAAAAGAAATAAAAAGAAAAAGAAAACTGTCGTTCCCAATTTGCATCGCATATGACGTCTCTTTTAAAGAACGCTCCGTCTGAAAAGCAATTTGAATGTAACCGCGTTTTTGTAACGAGTCGCGCGCAATGTCTCTCGCTTTCGAGTCAATTTTTCATATGTTACATAACAATTTCAGCGAGATTCGATCGTTTTAACTCCCGGCGTCTTTTTTGCATCGGGTGTTTTTGGTTTTTTTTTTTTACTTCTCACGGAACGGTATTTCATTTACATGTGATGCGAACCAAGCATTCTGGACGAATTGAATTTGGTTGGAAATATTATGTGTATTAATTTAAATAAATAAAACGTTTAAATAAATACACAAAATAAAATATATTTTGCACACCGAACCGAATAATTTCTTTCTAGTTTCTACCGTACGAGTTGAGTTTGTTGTTTTGCAAATTTGTTACATAATTTTTATATTTTCAATAGATTCTCACACATCCTCTCCAGAAAACGTGAGAAACACCGTTGTGTAGCGAATGAGAGCTTTCAGTTTTGTAACGCAGTGTTACGCAATAACATAAGCGACAGGTAGCGTCGGCTAAACGCGATGAAGGAATCAATAGAAAAATACACCGGGATAAGAGAAAACGGCAGGATGGAGGCGAGGAGAGTGAAGAGGAGCAGCGGAGGAAGAAAACCGGAGCCTGGAGAAGACGACGTTAGCGAAACGGCGTCGAGACGTCTCGGCGCCTGGTTTCCCGACTCTCTGTGATTTTCCAACAACACGCGACAATTTTATCCCTCTCTGTCTCTCTTTCCTTCCTAGGCGATGAGCGGAGGATAGGGTTGCCATCCGCATGCACACGCACTGTTTTTTTCCGTCAACATGACGCAACACTCCCCCAGTGCAAAGAGGAAGAGCTTTATCCGATCAACATTTTATAGCGTCTATTTCAGCGTTAATTTTTAATCGGGTTTTGCTCTTCCAGTTTTTATTTCAAGACTCGAGTGGAAATTAAAACAGAACACAGCCAGTAACCGGCCAGTATTTTGTCAATAATATTAATTAGAAATTGCTTAGTGGACGCTAGTTTGACTAGCAACTGGACAATAAAAAATCAATTAGTTTTGACTACTTTAAGTTTAATTTTTTACATATTTATATCGAATTATATCTTTATGTGTAGTTTTGGTTATATATTTATAAAAAATTAAACTAAAAGTAGCCAAAATTAATTAATTTTATTGTCCACTTGTTTGTCAAACAAGCGTCTGCTTCTTCGCTACTTGAAATTTGTCTGAAAAAGTCGTCCGTAGAAATATTCGATGAGAAGGAATTCATCGCGGGCCGAGCTTTAAATCAACAGCCGTAGCATCTTATTACAACATTACTTTGAGTATCTGTGTTTAATTTTTTTTTGTCACAATAACGCAAAAAGATACTAAAGTAAATATATTTAACATTTGAAAGAAATTATATTTACGAGAGAGAAATAATAAGCAAATTAAGTTAATAACGTAATTTTAATTTAACTCAAAAATCTGTGTCGGTGTAGATTTAGATTACGTTAGCTTTTTGAATTAATTTACACTTTTAAAAAACAGTTTGCACATACATCCAGCGATAAGTTGACGTTGTTATTTCTCTCGTAGTTGAATATAATAGTATATAAAACCGTGTACGATTTGTACTTTTGTATTTGTTTTTTTTTTTTTTTTTTTTTTTTAAACCAGCTGTCATTTGCTAATTAGTTTGACCTACTCATATTCTAGTTAATTTGTGGTAAAAAAAGTGGTGATAACTAGAACATTTCGAGTTTTCACGGGATAAAAATTAGCTGTTGTATACTGATTTGTTATTTAACAGCTGATTTACACTGAGATCAAATTCTAGTCTGTAAAACAAAAAAAAATTAAAATCGGAATTTTTTATTTAAACAGATTTTTCCATCCAGTTATTTGATAAATAATACAATAACTCTGAACTATTAATGAGTGAAACACAGTTCGTAATTTCAACAATAGAGCCAATATTATATTAAATATATACACAGGATGTATAAAAACGTAATATTGTTGAAATTTTAAACATTCTGATACAACCGTCCAGCTTTTAATCTTTGACCAGTTTTTCCCGAGGATTTTTCTACTCTGAGAAGAAATGTTAGGTCGAATAAAACTTCGCGATTTAAAAGATACATGTGGATAGATGTGCATGTGTGTTACACACACACACACACACACACACACACACACACATGTATACGATTCGCCGTCTAATTTCACGCCAGGCCAAAAGCCCGACGTCAAGGGTTCAAAGTGGAAGTCCACTTGGAAGCGCCTCTTGTCTCAGAGAGACGGAAGGAAAGAGGATTGGTGTGCACGGTTCTCTCTCTCAAAACGGCAAATGTGTATTCGGTCACTGTTTCACCTTTCACGTGAATTTTCCCGTGGCGTTAAATATATCTCGGTGGCGAGAGAAAGAATCTCGGCGAGAATATATCTCGAAAGTCGCGAGTTAGAAATCGGAGTTGCGCGTGGCCCAAGTCCGATTCATCAAGTCGACATTAGAAGTTGGATATGACAAATACTCGGGGAAACTGATGCTCGATCAAATTACCGCATCCGTCCTGTATAAGTAAAAAGTCATGTAAGGGATCGTCTGTCGGTGCAATCAATCGATCCATTACAGATAATCCGGGTCAAGCCGTTGTTAACAACAAGGGACTCCATTCAAGCCGCGTTTCATCTTATTTCTAAAAAGAACGAGAAGAAAAAGAGGGACACACAGGGAAAAAGAGAGGGATAGAGAGAGAGAAAGAAAACAGACACACACACACACACACATACGCGTTGTACACTTGTCTATTTCGCAACAGTACACACACGATGCGAACATACTTTCTAGTTCCATTATATTTCCTCCGAGTTTCGCGCGCGCGAGATATATTTATACTTGTATCTGCATTTTCTGTAACAGCTTTATCTTCATTACGCTCGCGAAATATGTGCTTTCATCGCGCCTAGCCGCGAGGCTAAACACAAATAAGACCTGATTTACCTGCGTATAAGAGGGAAACAATGAGGCACGTAAGATCCGAGATCTCTGGAATGGGTGCGTGACGCGAGGTGTTTCTTGAAATGTAAATTACCGCGCGTTGAAATTTGAATCTGAAAATCTACATGTGTCAGATGAGTAGTGCGAGAAATTCATCTGGTGCTTTGAAAATGGTGCCGAACTGAAAAAGCGTCTGAACGCGAGAGATCGGACACTCTTGGTCAAAGTTTTTTTTTTCGGATTGTTTTAAATTTCATGAGAAAATAAATTGGGTAGAGGAGACCAGGAGTTGTCACACAGGCTAATATCTCGCTGATTAAAATACAGAAAAGTATTCTTCTTCGTGACGTAGATTGCTACTAGTCACGAAATAGCTTTTATTAAAAATACGACATGTAGCGTTTACGAGGACTTTTGCAAAATTAATTGGACATGACAAGTAGGTTTTTCTTATCTGTGTATATATATTTTTCAATTATTTTAGTAGTTTAAAATGTTTCGACCGCAATTCTATCTAAATGATTACACGTGATGTTCAATGATACATAAATTCTACTAACTGTAATAAAACAAAAACAACTTGCTTAATGTCAAAACAACTTGCTTAACCCGGGAGTAGTCGCGTGGAGTGTTTTTTACACCCCAGCGTCGAAAAAATGAAGCTCACGTCACAGTAGTTGTTTTATTCTTTT
>QVOB01025652.1:0-20949 GCA_014839585.1 Pseudomyrmex concolor
ATGTCTACGCTTTTTATCTATGTTAACAACTACAATCGGACTTACAAACTCATACATTATGATTCAATACATACCAAGATATAAAATTAAACACAGGAAGCTATTCATATTTATTTGTCCTAAAGTCATCCCGAAGTTAATAATAAATGTCGGTAGCTGCGCCCGAGTTTAGAGAATCGTCGAATACAATGCTCTCCCCCGTTACGTATCCCAAGCAGACGCGGTGGCGAAATTTCCGACGACAAGTCAGTTACAATCGCGGGGGAAAATCATACGCGGTACGTTGAAAGGTAGGTGAGGGCGGTGAGAGCGGACATCGATCGGGGTCCCCGCGCGCTCGTCTTCGTCGCGCGGTGGACGCGATTCGTACGCCACCCGTATTCATATTCATATTTCAAAACTCGCACCCCCACGGCCCATTGTGTCGCTGAATACGCTATGCAGAATGCGTCGTCTGGCGTATAACGTTGCGGCGCTGCGACCGCCTCCTGAATTAGTAATGGCACACTGACAACGGCCGCTCGGGTGACGCTCGGCGTCGCGCTCACGCGTAACCGCGTCGCGCCGCGCACGAATGCCTATCGCGAGAAACGCAATTTACCCCAGATATTAATTCGGGTAATGGATTGCTCGTTAACGCGCGCGCGCGAGGCTAGTCCGTGCGCGTTCGTGCGCGAATTATACGCCGCTCTGTATATGAATAGGTACATCTCATAAAAAGTCCATTTGTGTGTTCAAGTCTCGGTAGAGAGAGAGAGAGAAAGAGAAAAAGAGAGAGAGAACCACATGAAGATTTATATGTACTGTTGCTGTAAATACATAGTAAAGATGCATAGCCCCCTGTTTGCCATGTGTCGCCATCAGAGGCTTCGTTAATTTTTGACTTACCGGGCAATAAGCGGTATATCCGAGTTTAGAAAACACATACAGCGCGCGCTTTGCGTTTCATGTGTGCAATTTCTATTTAATGAACGCATATAGAGTATGAAGTTGGGTAAATTTGTGTTTATTTATAAATTCACTGCTCTCTCAAATGTTTATGGTGTGAATCGCGAATGCTTTGTGATAGTGAACTGCGCGCTCAACTAAAATCTGAAATTTCATGTGACGAATTTCTGATTAATTCATGAGATAATTACGGTAATGATCATTACTCGCTCTCATTAACAGCACTCTGTACGTGATATATACTCTCTGCGATACATGTATAATCTGAAATCGTTACATATTATACATCTCAAAGCGAGCAATGTACGTTCTCTTTGCGCTCACACACACGCGCGGAAAAGATTCCTTGATCGTCGGCGGTCTCTGAGCGAAAGAGAGTTAGTTTCTAGAGAATAAGCGCAACGGGCAGAACGGAGCTGTTGGAAACTTCGCGTTACATAATTAAATCCGGCGGACCGAAATCGTGTGCGAAACTTCAAGTGGCTACACGTATGTGTAGATCTTTCCCTCGCGGGTGTAACCGAAGAGAGAGAGAGAGAGAGAGAGAGAGAGAGAGAGAGAGAGAGAGAGAGAATATACGGCGGTGCTAACGAGGCTCCGAGGATCGAATCAAGACCGAATCTCCGCCGCTGATTGACCAGGGCGGAACCCGGAGCGGTAGAAGGCTAATTAGTTACCCGGATCTCCGTACGTGACCCGACAACAGGATCCCGAGACGCGGCGATTATGGTTGCCCTGAGCGTCTTAATTTCGACTCATCGCAGGAGAGAGAGAAGCATTATATCCGACGACGAAGCCGGTCAAATTTCTCTTTGAGTACGCTCGTCCGCTTTCTGGGAAACGCTACTGTTCTTCTTCTTCTCAGCATCCGCGCTTAGAAATTCAGAGCTGTTCGGTACGACTGTCCCAAATGATAATTAGGCTTGAAACTTGGTGACGGCAATTAGCGCAATCCCGCGCGACTTACGTAGATGAAATTCTATACAGGGTATCTTGCGAGAGAAACCATCTCTGGCTTTATCTTAATTATGGATTCGGGAGGGGATTTTTCGATAATTAATATTTCGTGGAAGTCGTTAAGTTTACGAAGTTTTAGCAGATAATGAAATGAACTTACATCTCGGACTAAATTACTACACTGTATTTAATGTTCAAGCTATACAGAATTCAATCGTGTGTTGTTTATTAATGTTTTTAATAAAAATAAATGCAATAGAGAGGAAAGTGAGACATATTTCAGAAAGCAATTTACATCGAATATACACAGAATTATTAAACATTTAATAACGTTTGACGTTGTATGCGAGCATATGATTTAATAATCGTTAGCTTCTGTACAATAAAAACCGACTTTAAATTGATCAAAGAAAGCTCGGCGATGAAAGGAACGGTGATCGTTCTCGTGTGTAATTCTTTTAATGATATTTTTTGACTTTTTTTAAAAATAAAATTTCAAAAGATTTAATTATACACGAACGTTGTCGCAGTTTTATTGCGCGAGATTTACGCATCGCTTTATTATCGCCCGCGCGATCGTCTCGCGAACATCTTTGTTAATTACGCACGAGCGCAGTCTTCCGCTAATTACAAAATGACTTTAACAAACGACAAAACTATGATCAGCAGCGATGATTACATGGAAATCGGTCGCATCTGCAGTGCCGGAACATCTGATGTCGCTAACTTGACCGGTGCCGGCAACGACGCTCCGGATCATCCGTCACTCATTCGAGACTCGCGCGACACGTGCCAAATAATTACGCTAATTGAAACGCGAATACACATTGGCGTAATCGTCCGCCGGTAATTAGTGAAGTAATTTCACGGTATTATCTCATTTATGATCGCGCGCTAATCGCGCGTGCGCGTATGCTTTCGCGTAATGCAAAACGTGCTATCAGGGACCGCGGCGCGCGTTAGACATCCTTCGTTTAATCCCAAGCCGTTGGCTAATTACAAGCAACCTTACCGATTAAATTACAGAGCGTCTATCGCGCGACCGTCTCCCAGCTCCAAAAGGGACAATGAACGGATAATCTTTCCGTACAAGGTGATCGGGAATAGGATCGATCGGATAATTATGACAGTTAGCGAGTTAGGCCTAAGTGAAATAGTTTTCCATCATAAGAGAAAGGTACATAAACAAACGTTAAAGTTATTAAAATCAATAATTAGTTATTGAATAAAATATTAGAGAGAGATCGGTTAAGAAAATAATTGATTACATTATGTTCATAAACACGAATGTCTCAATTGAATTTCAAATATAATAATAATCAAAAAAGTAAAATAATAAAACTATATAGTTTGCATTTGTACATTGCGTTTTATAGGTTGTTAAATTTTGTTAATTAGAAATGCTTGAAAATCTTGCGAGAGATCGTTCTCGGCGATCGCGCAAAAAACTGGAATTTCCACGATTTCTTTCGCAATCATGAGCGCTACAAAATTTGAAACGCTTAATTAACCCATTTATCATCATCCGCAGCGTGAGATTAGAACGACCGCGAAGTAAACCTGGCAAGCTAGAACCGCTTGCTTGCGTGCGTACGTGTATAGACGCGCGTTGTGTTTGCACGAATGTACGTACGTACATAAGTAGTTCGGTGTTGGATGAACACGTATACGCGTATACGCGAGCAACTTTGAGCCGGTCGACGGAAGCGGTATAATTACCAGGAGGGTGTAGCTTGCAAATTTGACTGGGTGCGTACGACTCGTTGAATCCAATTCAACTGACTGAAATATAACGCTCGTCGATTATTGCCTGTCGTATATATCCACGCCATCCCGGCACGCAGTTTATTACCAGAAACGTAGAAGTGTGTGAGAGAGAGAAAGAGAGAAAAGGTGATGTTATTATACGCGGTCCACAAATTTTCTATGAGTTCCGGCAAATTTAGCAAAATTTACAAATTATATCTGTTGCATTTGTGTTCTACTTTGCGTTATCCAGCAATTATTCTCTGTGGTTTATAAACGACTTATCTCACAAAATACACGCACAGTATATGTGTAAAACGAAAAGAGAGATAAAACGTACAGCTGCTTTTTTTCATATTTGTACTTGTATTTATATACTTTTTTGGTATTTTATTAAGTTGCGTTGCACATTTGTATTCATTTTCTTAAGTTAGCAAGTTCGAGTTAATTTGTCGCGTTTCCTGTATCGAAAATCAATTCTCGACTTCGTAGCGCGCATTTGCGACGCCGTGAATACGGGATATATGATAAAGATAATGAAGCGGGTCTCCCGATAGCGACAAACCACGAGGTGTGCACGTAGAGACGGATCAACGTGGACAGTGTTTGACTGCAGCAAAATTAATGACCTGAGACCCGTATATACCCATTCGGTAGTTTGAATCGATGATGGAGTGGAGCTTGGCTAATTACCTCCGCACTCCGTACAGAAAGAGATTGCTCGAACGTCACTGACCATTCAACAACTGTCACGTATTTCCGTCTCTTTCTCCTTCTCTATTTCCTTCTCTTCTCTTCTCTCTCTCTCTCTCTCTCTCTCTCTTTCATTTTAAGACTTGCTTATAGATCGCAGATTTTTTTCCATCTGTCTAAAACTGTTTTTCCAGTAGAATTGCAATCCCCGTTAAGTTTATACGCTACTAAATTGTTCAGCTGAGGCAAAACAT
Source organism: Pseudomyrmex concolor (assembly GCA_014839585.1). Taxonomy (NCBI): domain Eukaryota; kingdom Metazoa; phylum Arthropoda; class Insecta; order Hymenoptera; family Formicidae; genus Pseudomyrmex; species Pseudomyrmex concolor. The sequence continues at coordinate 4,599 of QVOB01025652.1, forward strand.
CGATTAAGAAAAAATCAATTTGCATCGAAGATAAGACTTTTCTTAAACGTTTCCTTCCTCCTTTGCATCTCACTAATGTATAAATTTTAATTCGCGACCGTAATTTAAAGTTACGTCGGCGAGAGAAAAAGCGAAAATTTAAACTTTATTTTCTTTTCGTTACTCTTTATTAAGAGGATTAGTTCGTCCCGAGACGAGAGCTCTCGAGACAGACGATGCATCGATAGCGCCGAAGTGAAGAGAAGGAAGGCGGCGGGTCCGCTTACTCACTTTCCAAATTCCAGCAAAACTTTTCCGCGAGAGCAATTCTTCTTGAGCGCGTTTCGGCAAAAAGTAGAGAGCTCTCGAACAACCCCATGATCAATCGGTTTGCCGCGTCGCCGTGTGCACACGTACTCTCCCGAATGTTTGCAAAATAGACGCGTCGCTCTCGATGCGCATGGACGAGAGAGAGAGAGAGAGAGAGAGAGAGAGAGAGAGAACGAGAGATTCAGTCGGCGCAATAATTCGATCGCCGCTGGGTTGAAAAAATACCACGTACGACGGGAGTGATCGACGTGCGCCCAGGGTTTACGCGGGGGTTGGAAACGAACTCTCCCTCGATTTAACGAGATAATTTGATCGATCTCTCGTCGTGCACACCGGCGCATTTACGTTTCTGCCGCCTGCAGGCGCTTCTACATATAGACTGCATGCACTCTCTCTCTGCACCGCTATTTATACTTGAACACGATATCATATGTTTAAATGAATGACGTTTAGAAAACGTCATTCTCTTTAAAACTTGTTCCAAATAAAAAAATATATAATAACTTTGATAGTCTCGATAGTTCATAAGTGTTAATTATCTCATAAAAAGTCAGATTACAACTATTGATATCTGTGAAATGATATTTCATTATTTTGCTGTATAACATAATATTTAGTCTAAAATACCGTAAAAATATTTGAGTGATTTTGTATACAAATAAATGTGAGAGAAACGAGATAGATTTTATTTAATCGCGCGCGTATTTTTCAACATTTATTACAATTTCAGATGATTTGTCCGAACAATTTCAGTTTGCAATCTGACCGGACATATTCAGTATATTCGCTAAGCCTTACATGAGTGATACTTTAGTCAGCTTAATGGACAATGCGCGTTTACGCGAGCATCTCTTCCGAATTTGCACAATCAAACGTTGTCCGCAACGTTTCGCTCAGGAAACGCAACCAATGGAACACGCTCTGTATTATCGCGATCGTCGTATGCGATCGCGCGACCAATTCCGATCGGCCGGTACGACCCAACGTGACGGCCGCGAAATAATTTACGGATAATGAGGACGTTATACGTGATGCCCGGTCAGACTTCTCCGCCGCGTGGCGTTCAGTTAACCGATTGATTGCGAACGGCCAAACGCGGACGTGATCGACCGCAAAACGTGCTCAAAAATTACTGCGAGATGATGCCGTCGAGATATAATATCGCAGTCGCGAATGGTATTTTCGTCGTTTACTTTTTAAGAAAATAGACAATTTGACGGACTTGCATTTGTATTTTCGTGGACTAATCCTGTGTTGCAGGATATTAAATATTTTTTAAGATAGCTTTTGACGTTGAAACCAGTTCGCGCAGACATGTATATTCGCAAATGCTTTCTTTGCGTGTTCAGTCGTTGTTCTACTTATGGAAATTTCAGTAGAAAACCACAATATTCGTCCGACTTCAGTTAGAAAAAGTCGACGCGCAGCGTCAAAATTACGTGCGCGCGCTTTCCCTTGTTTCTTTCATTGCTCTGATGAGAATAAATTTGACAAACAATTTCACGTTTATATTTTTATATTTGAATTTATTAACTTCATTTTTTCGAGTATTTGTTGGTTTTTGAAACTCGCGTGAATATAAATACATGTAAAAAATTCCAAGCAATTACTTTTTTTATAACAGTTAAATAAAATTGCGACAAAGAGTATAAGGAAATTGTGTTACCGCAGATCAAGCAGAAGTTAAGGTATTCAAAGTATACATACAGAAAGAACAGTAAGAGTGACAATAACATCGCGTAAGATGCGATGCGACCATTTTCTCTAGAGTTTTCAAGAGCAGGCCCGGATGCTGTAAAACGTTTATGCACAAGCTTTATGTCTCATATATTCTCACGAAAATATCCGGTTGCGAACTTTTACAAAGTAATTTTATTAGCATGCATAAGACGGCCCACCGTCTTATTGTTGGTCATGACGCTTCGAAGTATATAATTCTTGGCCAATAAAATCGGTGGTGATATTATAGCGGCATCGCGCGGCAAGAAAATCTTATTAGAAACTTTGCAAGCAGCTCGGGATATCGATTCCGCATCAATTTGCATTCGCGACGAATCGGGGGAAACTATTCGGTTGTTACCTGCTCATTGCTGGGGTAAACTTCGGAAGAAGGGGAAGTGATTGTCACTGACGGTCATGATGCCTTTATTACCGTCGTTTTTCTCGCATGCATTCCGTCGAGAGATGAACACTTTTACAACACGGATATTCTTAACACGTAAAATAGGTCTCTTGCGCAGGAGATCGTCAAACCGTATATACGCAGCGTGTTTCTGGCTATTCATATCATTTCAATATAACAGTAACTGCATTTATATGTCGATTTACATGCGGTAGATTTTACGGATTCAGAGTCTGCGGCGCGAGTTATAAAGTAGTCAAGATTCTCTTTGCAAATTTATTTCAGAGATTTTTCATTGCTCAAAAGTAAAATTGCGAAATGATATTTTATAAATAGAGAGACGAGTGTATTACACAGAGCAACTAAGAGCCATGCGCATTTAAATGTCATGCATATTAACAAGGTTTTAATAACAAAAAAAAAGTTAGAAAAATAGTTTTCCTCTTAAAATTTTATTTCTGTATTTTTATAATCTTTCGCGTAGAGCAACTTTACTTAAGATATATTTTTCTTAGTATTTTATTTAAAATAAGGGCGATGATATATTTTTTCTTGTAATTTTATGCACATGTTAAATCTTTCGCACATACATTCTCTCGAGCACTTGCTCGAAACGCTACCGCAAAAGATAATAACGATTTAAAGTTTTTTATTTCGTCTTATAATTTTGCCACAAAGTAAAATCACAGTCGAACTGTGAACGTTTCTATCGCGGTGCGCCGTGTGTATAGATGGATATGAAAGATTTCTTCCTTCGAAAACTTGTGCATCGACGAAAATTTCTCGCGGCTCCTCGGTGGCGAGCGAGGAGATTCAGCGACGCGCGAGTATGTGTATTATGTATAGCGTTCGCACGTTCTCGCGCATACGAAAATGATCTAGGTCGACGTTATCGGCCGCCTTTTCAGCTCCGCGCGATGGCCGCGTTGAGAGCGTGTAGTACGGCGTGAGTTATCGCGCGTGTGTAGAGGGATGTACGCGCGCGTGTAAGGGGATGAATCTCGTGACGCGTTCGGCGTATCTCGGAAAAATATTGCATTCTACTGCCAATTGTCTACTTTTCGGTATGCGTCTGCGATCTCGCCAGTGTATGCACGGAGAAATTCGCAAAATTGAACTGAGGCCCGCAGCGGTTTGCTGTGCGCGCATGCCAATTCTGCTTGCGTAACATTTTTGTGTCTGAACAAATGCTGTTCTAACAAGGTATTGAACATGACGAATTGTTTTGTTTTGCAAAAACCCAAAGTGGGTATACATCGATCAACATTTACCACCGAGATCTTTATAGTGTTACGTTGTGTTGGAGTATTACGTGTCTTTATTGTTTAAAAAAGCGTCAAATACGAAAGAATCATATAAGGATCATAGAAATAAAATATTTAACGCACGCTCCGCGCATTTAAATATTCGATTACATAAAATAGACTCTCGTTTCCGACGATTAGATCGGTTCGACTATTGTCGACGAACAATAACCGGAGGAGGACGCAATATAAGAAAGCACGCCTGTACGTCAGACCTGTACATATATAGTGACGAGAGTATTTATTGCCGACCATAGCGGGTCACGCTCACTACAATCTCTAGAGCCGTGGCGAGAGGAGAGAGTCGAGCGCGACCCCAGGAGGGTGAACGGAGATCCCGTGAGAAGGGGTGCGATATATATTTTCGGCGGAGGGCCACGGCCTATCTCGCGGAAATGGCATTTTCGAGGCCCGACGTTCCCGGAAAGCAATAATACCGAAAGCAGTTTTAATAAAGGCTCAGCCACGATATATCGCGGCCATACCTCACACTCCCATCTGTCCGCCTCCACCGCGTAACATCGCCATAACCCCGCCGCCGCCGGTTCCATTCTTTTGCAACCCCCCCAGCAACCCCTTTCATTCCAGGACGATCGTGTGTCGAGACATATCCTCCTCTTCCCAGTTCACGCCACCGGTCCTATTCTCTTCGTATCGTTCGTCGATACGCGAATATTTTTTTCACGATTCTTCTATCGGTGTACGTACGCGGTTGATATCAGATTACGCGCGCGCGCGCGTTTGCTTTAAAGGAACGCTGTTTCTCTGTACTTTATTATTTTAACGAACGCGATCCGATTGACCGCCCGCTGTTTCGATTCCGCGCGTCTCCGTCGCAACTGGGTAAACGTGACATACAGGTCTAATAGATGTCACGAAGTTTCGAATTGAATTTCCGTCCAAATAAAGTTCGCTTATGTCGTAATTGCGCAAGCTTGTAGAAAATACGTACATTACGTGATTTGTCTCTTATTTAATTCTAAACTTAATTTCATGTTAATTAAAAACATTTGTCGGCGGTGCATGTTAATAGACAATAGATTGAAAAACCTACAAAATATCTATTTGTACACTCGCAAAACACGAGTGAATTAAAATAATGTTCAATGTCGGATGACCTCGTAGTTATTAACATCTTGACAATAAAACAATCGCCATTCTGCTCTATTTTGCTTTTGTTATTATCTGCGCGACCCAATTCGGCAATTGCGTTCAATCGACACGTCTTCATTAAACTATAGAGCGAGATAGTTCGCGAATAAATATAAAGAGTCGAATTTCGTCTAGTTATAGATATGTTCGAATCGCTGAAATCGATCAAGTTCGGATGTGGGATAATTTTGTCATACATTGTTAAGGTCTTGACATTTGGATAATCATCATTCTGCTCGATTTGGCTTCTGGTATCTGCGCGACCCAATTACACGATTCGCTTCAATCCGCGGGATTTTCGTTCGCAATGCTGAAGTAATAACGCGGGGGCTAGCTGCCTGCGCGAGAGCTTCATCGGAATAAAAGATTAGTCCCGTGTCCCTGTGCGGGAGCGAGGATCTGCATTAAGCACTTAAAAAGAAAGAAGAGAAAAGAAATTAATCCCCACAAAGTCAGTTCGGAGAAAAAAGAGAGCATGCAGGAAAATCGTGGGATTAAACTGGCGAAAGATATAGTTGTCGTTACAGACGTAATAGCGAAGGCTCGAAAGTTTCAGCATATACCGCGTAATAACTTTTTTTTTTCAGTAAAAAACGTTACGACTTCGTGTGACAACGCGATCATTGTCTTGTAAACGCATAAATACGATGCTCGCGCACACAAATGTTATGTAAAACTTCTAAAACTATATGTAAAAAATATATAGTTTTAGAATCAACATGTAATTTTAAGTCGTCGATATAAAATAATTCAATCTATGTTGTCGCGAACTTCTTTTCTTACTTTCAATTGGCACGTCTTCATTAAATTAATAGAACGAAATAGTTTTTAAATAAAAATAAAAAATCAAATAAGATATTTCTCAAGTTAGTAATAAGACTGTAAAGTTAAAAAAAAAAAAGAAGACAGACAGCTGTTTAAAAACTATTCTAGAATTCTCATTGCTTCTATTTTAGTAAGTATAAAAGTATAATGCAGTTTTTTTCAATTACTAATTAGATTCGAGGCTAAATGCTTCTCCATTTTAAAGTGCTGAATAAGTATCGTTAATCGGCTTAAGGTGAAGAAGACCGCGCAGCGCAGTCTCGCGCGCGCGCGCTCAACACAACGGTATTATCACAAATTATATCGTTGGCGCTTGCAACGCGCGATTCTCTCCGTCACTTTCGCCCGACGCGCTCGGCCACACTCCTTAATTTCCTGTTCGCCTGCATATTTGTATACAAACGACCGGTCGTAGTCTATAGAATGAGGAGCGTCTCCGCGCCGGCGACTTGCGCCGATAACGACGCTCGATGCTTGTTCACCCTCACCGCCGGCACCGACGTCCTCGGATCTAAATTGGAATCTGTCCGACCCCACAGCGGCACTACTACTCGAAGAGCGTCTCGAAAGGTCCGCGCGATAGCTACGTTGTGAACTATCTCTTGTGACGAAAGAAGTATTACGACGACAGCGAGCCAACGTACGCTGATGTAACATTTTTTTTACATCTCTCTGTAAAAAAAAGATTCTATAAAAAAAGTAGCGCCGGATGAAAAAAAGAACAGACTGATGAAGACTGACGCAATTAAAAATAAAGCGTTCTGTGATATATATGAATGTGACACATTTATATTACAAAATGCTAAAAAAAACGTTATGTATAAATATAAAAGCCTTTATGTGAGTATAAGAGAAAGGATTTAAATAAAGTAATTGACCTTTATGTAGAATATTTTTTTTTTTTTTTTTTTTTTTTTTTTTTTTTTTTTTTTTTTTTATCCGGATATTCACTCTCTCTCGAATTTAATGGCACGGAATTTGTTACTCTGGTAACATTCTCTAGTCGTGCGCAGTTGTCCCGTTTTATGGAGCTCAGTGAGCACTGCGTGCGAGCTGAAAGAGCGCGAAATATTGCGCGATTCGTTTCGATATCACCGTTCGCGTGACGGGCAACGATGTTTTGGCTATCGATACTCGATGCGACGCGATGCGATGCGGCAGTCGAGCTCGACGCTCGGTTGCCTCGCAAAACTCCGATTCCTGCTGGATCGTTTTTACGATGGAGGAGGGATATCGAGACGTAAAACGTTGATATTTCCGCGGCCGTGACGGCAGCCACGCTCGCACGCCGCTCACGGTCGGGAATTCGGCTGATTTATGGAGGTGACAACACGGTACATGGTCCTAAAAACATCGACTTTTCGATGCGATTCGCAAGCGAATGAGTCCGCGTTGGTTAGGTGATTGGAAAAGATTGCGGCGTTATTTCATTCGTTAGCCGCGAGCATTTGCGCGTGTCGAAAGTGCGCTCCGCTTTAATTTACTCTCGCTTTTTAATTATTTAGACGCGTTCTGATTTTCGTCGTCCTGAAAAACACGAACTTCTCTTCGATACCAATAACTTTTTCTTCTCGTTGTCTTTCGTCTATTTAATAAAACAAAGCGAATATTTTTATTCCCAGCCAGAGCTATTTTGCAAGAAAATTGGCGGCATTTCTCGTCTCAACGAGCGACAACGTATCTTGAATATCTAAGTTATAAAAAGCTAAAACGTTAACCTGTTGCGAGAGTAATGCGCGGCGCTGTTTTAAAAACTTAACAAGATGAAGCCGAGCGGATAAAACAGCCGGTTAAGTGATTAAATTAACCATCACTTTTGTATCTACTGGATTAAATACCACGGGCAACTGTTTTCAACGGTTCTTTTTATGACTGCCGTCGCGATACGGTTGCTTGTTAATGTAATCGATAAGTACGGACCGGAGAGCTTCGGTTTTCAGCCGCGAGCTTACGAAGTGCGCGTTTGCGTAATCCGCCTAAAATTCAATTTTCCGCGAGGCGCTCTCCCTTTGGAGTCGCGGCCGCGTAATAACGGAATAAAGATCGAGACGGTAACCGTTTCTCTATCTCGCTCTGTGGGTTTTCGCGTAAAATATATAATGCAGCGGAAAATATCGGACATTGGGAAAAAAAGCAATCTGCCCGATGCTGGTAACCGCGGTCGAGAATTCAAGTGAGATATCGTCTTTGCTCGTTCCCCGAAGAGAGAGCCTTTAATAATTCCAACAGGAACCGGAGATAAGTTGCATGCACAACGTCGTGTTTTTCATCGCGATACACACAATTCCTGGTTTCTCTCTCTCTCTCTCTCTCTCTCTGTGAAAATTTTTGCTAAAAGTGCGAGATTCGCTGAGACACGGCGCGGAACCAATCAGAATTGGAAACAATATTTCGCGACTCCTATTCGCCAAGGTCCCAGGTTCTCGGTAGAGTCGGCGCGAAAAGACCAGGCGCTCGCGTTGTAAATGTGAGCTACAAACTGTACTTATGTTTCGAGCGCAGCTGCGTCACCGACGAATTTGCCGCGACAGTTTTATAATGCAGATTACAGTGAGAAGAACAGAGAAAGAAAGCGTCGCGCATTTCCGTCTCGCGACCCCGAGCGGCCATTTTCCCGAGACCGCTGTAATTAACTCGACTCGCTCGTGGCTTTAATGTTATTTTATCGGCGAGGAGAGCGCCGCCGTTCCCGTTTTCTTCTTTATAGGGCGCGTTCTCAGCACGCTGGGGGATGCGCCACTGTTTCTTTCCTTCTCTTTTTCGCGTTTCTTTTCTCTCTCTCTTTCCTTCCTTCATCGGCTTCCACGACGGCGTCGGCAAATCTTTCTCAATTTCTTTGGAATCCTTTACTCGAAGCAGAACGAGATTGGAGCGGAGAGGGGAGGGAAAATGAGGAGAGCGCGGTAAATCACGCGGGCAAGGCGAAGACCGTCGAGAGGGCAAAGGGCGAGATGGATAGACAGGTAACAAAAGAAAGAGAGATAAAAAGTTAGATAGAGAGCACGGCTGGTAGAAATCAGTAACGTATCTCTCAGTAGGAACATTTAAGTGTTTCTTTGGATCCTAAACCTAAACTTGATAAAATATTATATTAATTATTTACAGTTCAAAAAAGCATTTACAAGAAAGTATATCGATATGCAATATATATTGATATGCGATATTATAATGTTTGCATAGACAAATCTTATTCCTGCTTAAAACGCTACTTATTGTTAGTATAGTAGTACTACGTACTATTGCAACAAAAATATTTTGTATCAACACGATTTATGTTAAAATTTTAATATTCCATAAAAAATTTATTTATTCTGTTAAATATTTAACAAATAGCGTTTAACTTGGCAAATGAGAAGCTACACAATTTCATTGCGCGTAAACTTGACGCGAGGCACTACCGTGCTTCTTGATTCTTTTTTTTACAAAATATTTTACTTATCCTTTAACTTTATTTTTTTCTAAAATTTATTTTTCCATGTTGCTTGATTCCGCGTACATTTTATATCTACTGATGTTACAGTAATTGCAAAAAAGAATATTAATTATTCAAGATTTCAAGCTATTTTCTTTTAAGCGCCGCATTTGCTCCGAGCGAAATGGCAGGAAGTGCAGGTTGCCCTACCATCCTCTTTTTGTTAGCGTCCATAATTTCACTACAGGAATTCTTAAAGACTTCGTAATGGACTCGACGCAGTTATTATCGACCGCGTGCTTCGTCGCAATCGCGCTATAGACTGCATCTAGCAGCGATGTTTGAGCGAGAGGGACGGATGTGAGATTGAGGCTAAAACGAAGAGACTGAGGAGAAGTATTAGTTGGACGGGAGGGAAAGAGGTCGCCGTGGGGGTTACATCCCCGAAGTCGAACTCGAGCGGTACGATTTACTCGCGGCTCAAGGAGAGCGCGAGAGAGCGATAAGTGCTCTTCAGTGTCGAATTTACGAGCAAGCTGCCACGATGCACAGGGTGTCCTGAGACATTAAAATATGTTGAGAACTGAATCTTAAAAGAGATAGCATTTTTTGGTTACTATCAAAATACTGCGAATATCTTAAAACAAATTTCAATAGTAAAAAAGTTTATTTTTTATCTTTATTCCACATAAAGTTTGCTCCAACACAATAACAATTTTTAAAGTACATTTATAAGCTATTTTGTAAAACTATTGAAATAAGATTTTCATAATATTTTGTTACACGAAAATCAATTTCAGTTTTACTGCGCGCGCGCGCGCGCGCGCACACACACATACACACAATTTATAAGCAAAATAAATCGTGCGCGACACACAGGACACTTTCTATAAGTAAAAAAAGACAGACTCCGGCGGACAAAAAACTCGCTATTAAAATATTCCCAGGTCAGAAAATGTTTTTCTCATCATTTTATCATGGGATGGTTTTTCAAAACGTGATCTAAACAGTATTTTCATTCTCGGTTGATTAATGGCAAAAAAACTCTTGTCCGGAAGTCGTAGCGTTATATTGCTATTATCACACGTGGAAGAGTCAGAGAAATATTCGTCGAGAAATCTATTCAATCGATTTATGAATGCACAAAAACTCTATGAATAGATTTACCGCGGGTCATGATGCTATTCAGTGGAAATGATTTATTTATCGAAAATAAATGGCTAAAGTTCAGTACGTGTGTATGTGTAAATTTTTTCTTTATACGATAAAATCGAGGTAATAATTGAAATCTAAATTTGAACTTTAAAATTGAGTGACTTTTCGAGAGAAGTTGGGCTTGTCACACAGTTTAATCGACTCGAAAATAGAGAATTAATTATATTATTCATATTAAATCCATATATTTGAATCATCTAAAAACGCGCAAAGTTATGATATTTCCAAAACGTGAAGAAAGATCTGTTATCGTTTGCGGAGCGGTGATATTTGTCGTGGCGCGATATAAGCGTTCGATATTCGTTTTCAATCTTTGACGCATCGAAAACAAACACACGGGCGGCGGCGGCGGTGGCGGTGCAGTCTGGCCAGAAACAAACCACAAATATCGATGTAACACGCCTCTTCCGTGAAAAAGGAAAGAAGTGCACTCTTCGCGTTGTGAAGTCGCGCGTATTCAGCGAATGCTCTTTTCGGTATTACGCAGTTCGACCAAGAAAAACAATAATTCTCCGGCTGTCTGAAGTCGCGATGTCATTCCCCGAGTCCATTTCCATTGGAAGGAAACGGCGCTGTCGGATGCAACACAACGGCATTCTTACTTATGCGCGATGCGCAATGTGACATCGCCAAGAGACACGCTAATAGTACGCGTCGTGACGGCGAGAGAGCTGTAGACAGAGAATCGAAGAACGAAAAGAAAAATCTCAGGCGTTCCCTTTCGGTGTCATTTCGCGGAAAAACAGTGTGCAGCCGTCAGTTGGAGATGTCGCGTTCACACGTGATACTCGAGGTAAGTACGCGCCCGACTGAAATATGTAGAAACGCGCGGTTCGATCTGCGAATGAGATGTTTCAAGAAGTGTCTCGAAAGTCAATAAACATGCAAATCAGACGAGGATCGTAATGTTAATCCGTGGATAATTAAAACGATATTACCTATAATTTATTAAAATATTGATTTATAGACTGAAGAGACTGAAGAGAAATAATCTGATCTTTGGAATTTAATTGTCCGAGACTTTGTGTAATATATAATTCAACTGATGTATTTTTTCTTGGTTTATCTTCTTCTGATGACTCTCGTTTAGGCTAACAGCGAGAGGGCAACTTTTAGGATACCCTATATACGTATGCGGATATGTGTATATTACATCTATATATTCCTAAGTAAATACGCGAAAAGAGAGAGAGAGAGACGAATACGAAGAGGGAGAGAGTGAGCGTGGGTACGAGTTACCCAAACTCCCATTCGATTCGAGCGACAAACTTTGCAAGCAGTTTGATCGCCGGAGTTACAGATTCGCCGTAGAACTCTGAACTCCAAATGGGGAATCTATTATCGGAGCGAGCGTTTACACGTACACGTTCGTTTGCGCGCGTTTCCCAGCTCCGGCCGTGTCATAAGCGACGAGGTCTGCGTCTCCCTACGTCTCTTCAGGCTGGTGTCGTCGAGTTATCGCGATATGTCGTGGCGTGCAGTGAGTTTTAAAGCTATTACTTGATCCGTGATAATTAGCGAGTATTAGTATGATTGCAGTGTATGCAAATAGTTCAGCGGAGAGATTCATCTCGAGAGTGATCTGAACTGAAGGAACATGAGAACAACTTCTTGTGAAGGCGCTGGAAAAAGTTTTCTTTAAAATGTGTTTGATTGTCAAGAATATATTTTATTCGATCTTTTTAACACACAACATTATTACGAATTTTTACTCCGTCGTGAGAGTTTCGCTTCTGCATCGAAAAAGTTTTCTACTTTATGGCATATTTTCCTTTTTTTTTTGTTTTTTAATAACTGATGCGTTTCATAATTTTCACTTCCCGTTTCCTACGAGATATTTTGAACGATGCGGAAAGTATGCCGGCCAGTTTCTTTGTTAAAAACGATACACGAAGATATGCGAGTTAGATGCAACTTATGAAGCTTATAAATAATCCGAATAAAAAAGAGGTAAGAAATAACACTTGGTCAGACGCAGATCATTTATTCGGTGGAAGTAAAATTGCTCGGAATGTTCTTCTTTAATTCTTCACAATCAATTTTCCGGCGTTCACAATCAATTTTTAAAAACACGAGGTGTTTCGTAAGGCTCGCATCAATCTTCAAGGAGCGTATTTTCCAACAAATTCGAGATAGAAAATTTAAAGCGGAGGCAATACAACATCCTGCACTCTGCAAGTCATTTGTTTCTTTTCGCAGGGCCGAGTCAATTAATTGGACCGAGACATAACGGAAATTCAAAGAAAGCATGTTGGCTGCATCGATCCCGGCTGTAGCCATTAGCCGACAGTATTTATCTACTACTCTCGTTGTTCGCTAATACCGTCGAGTGTTCGACTATTATTCGATCCGCCGCGTGTGAGACGCGGTTTCGCCGTCTTCTTTTCGCCGGCCACGAAAAAACTCGGGAAAAGAACAGCACGGGAAGGGGAAAGGAGGAGCAGCCCCTTAATTTCGCGGCAATCTTCCCGGATAAACGGGATAAGCTTGAAAGGTGGATGCGGGCATCCTGGCAGATTCACGACGTAAATACATTTGTCTCCCCGCCTAAGTGAGCCGGCTGTCTCTTCGTTGCCGAATAAATGCCAGCCAAATAAAACTTCCCGGCTACACACAAACGCAATTACCCACGGGCGAGGGCGAGAGGGCCCGCCCGACTGGCCGAAAGACACATTGCGATGCCACGACCTTGTCTCTCTCGTACTCGCCTCCGTTTTCACGATGGCGCCGCATCGCGCGCGGCTCAACATCGCGCGAAATTAACTCTCTTTCGTCTTCCGTGCTTGAAATTCGCAATACGGTCGATTCACGTCGTCGGACGTGCCGGCATTCTGTTTCGTAAGATAGCGAGCGAGCGAGAAAGAAACAAAAACCCGTGACAGAAAATGTGTCCGTCGAATTAATTAGATACGTTGCACTTTTCCTGATACGTAACGTTTCCGGATAAGAAAAGCATCGACTCTCGTGAAATAATTCACGAATTAATACCGATCCTCATTTACTCGACTGAAGAGAGTCTTGGCTGATGCTTTGTTAACACCATCTTGATATCCTCTATGCGTTCGTTGTTGGATGTTTGCGTTACATCAACGTAGGCGTTACGCCAAATTGGTAAACTCCGTGAGCTTTAATTAAAGCATACAACCTTAATTTTCCCTCGAAACTTTCCGCCGTTACAACAATCTACGCGATTATGAATTTATGCGTAAGTAGAGACAAATAATATTTGCCAGAGATGCGGGCCGAAAGGCCATCTCTTTCTTTTTTGCACGTAAATGTGTGTCTCTAATTAAGAATCGTTAGCAGAAAATGCATGGAATCGAGATCACAGCGAGCTAATATTATCAGAGAACGTCGACGGACCGTAATGAGACACGGACGGCGACGGCAGGTATATCTAGATCAGATGCAGACAGCGTCATGCGAGAAATTGCGTTCGGGGTAATTGAAGAGGAGAGAGGCGAACGTGTACATACTGCAAACTATGTTAGCGGACATGCAGAGTCAAGATATGATAAATGTATTCTTACGTTATTAGATTGACGATCCAACGCAAGTCCGAAATGTTGGTACATTAATTCGCTGACGCTTCGCAGATAGAAGAGTTTTCATGATACGTGTCACGTGTTTCTGAATTGAATTAAAGCGCGTTCGCTTCTTTTTTATTCGAACGATATTTATGACTTTTTTTTACAAGACAGTATATTTTGAATACTTTTGTTTATCTTTTAATCTGTTAAAAACCTAAATGACAGAAAAGTCTACTTTCTGGTTACTATTGATTGAATATTGTACATTATCAACGAGGGTAGAACAACGTGAAACACGATGTGATACGACTTGCTTTTGATATCTCATCTCTATTCTAATATCTCGGAAAGCTTTCTCGAGCTTCCATTCTTCATCCGATATCCAAAGGCGCTAACGAATGCGGAAATGTGGGTGTCGACGTAGCTGATAGGGAAGAAGATCGCGCGCGGGAATGAAAGAGAAACGGATGGGAAGAGAGGAGGAAAAAGACGAGGGTATCGGTATCGGCAGTGCCGCTCACGCCGCTCATATTTCCCGATTTCACGAGAGCAGGACGCAGCTAGAAGCGAACACGGAGGCGATAGCCGATATCGCACCTGCCCGCCGGCGGATATATAACTGTATATGCGCCGTTATCCCGATATTCCGGATAGGCCGGCGTGTAGCGTGAGCACGTAATTAAAATTGACGCTTTCGTTTTGACGCACAGCGCGTACAGATCACGTTAGGTATCTCGACCTTTTGCTTCCGCCGCGATTGCAGCTGCATTGCACGGCAGCCGAAAAGGCTCCCGCAAAATCGGTTCCTGTCCGTGCAGAAAAATGGCAATATCGATCATCGACGTCATTTCCCTAAAAGCGAGATGACAAGACCTCTGTGAAATAGTTTTTGTCTTTGTTAACAAAAAAAAAAAAAAATATATACAAAAGCGAGACACTTTGAGATGTAAAATTTCACTGTAAAAATTCGGAGATTTCAATTTTTTTTATGACAAAAATATAATTTATTTGTTAGACTGTTTTTAATAAAGATTCACCTATATCTTTTTTTATATCTGTTACAAACGTTTCTTAAATATAAGATAAATATTTTTAATTCTATTAACCATACACAACAAGAGTCATTTTTGCGAGACTTATCTATTTTTAATGCCTGTAACAACATTAGAACGAAGAAACAATTTGAAGTGGAGCAACTTCCCTGTGAAAAAGCGAGAAAAAGAATTTCGCGAACGAAACATACCGCTGGATTGTAAAGCTCGCTGGTTATTAAATGACACCTTCCATTAAACAAACAATAAATCTCGCAACTTCTATCTCGCTCTCCCGATGTTCTCTCGCGCTAATTACACTTTTACAATTTGCGGTTCGCGTATCGGAGAAAGAACGACACACGATTGAGAGCACATCGCCGAATTGCGTCATCGTTTTTATACGCGCGGGTGAGATTAAAAAAAAAAAAAAACAAAAAAAAACAAAGACCTCGGACTCGCAAGAAACACGCGGAAGCGCAAGTGAAATTGCAGGTAACTTCTGAAGACGAGAGGAGCGCGCGCGGGGACGCGCGTCAGACGTTCGCGTTCTTCACGCGAGATGCATTTCAACGGCGGGAAATAAATTTATCACGTCGTTCGTCCGGTACTTACGCTTGTGCCGCGCGCCACGGCGGTGTCACGAGCGGGGTGGATTACAACGACGGTGTAAATGTAGATGTAACGCGCGTACAACATGCGGGTCGCGCGCGCTGCTCCGCTTGACTCCTTTCTCTCTCGCTTCTTCTCTCTCTTTTTCTCTCTCTTTCTCTGTCTCCTGTGCGACGAGTTATATCGAGCACAATGCTACCCAGGCCGAACCTCTATTTTTCGTGTACACGTAAAATCCATTTGGTCGTTCGACATACTGGGTTGTCGCTCCTGCACAATCGCTTCGTCCCCTTGTCACGCAACTATGGCTCGAGCTTTATTGTTCGGAGCTCCTCGCTAGAATTCCTGGCTTTCGCATCGAAACGAAGAGCAATTATCCCTCGCGCACCGTTCCGAGCTTTTAATTGTCCGCCTGGGAGAGAACGCGAGCGCGGAGGGTGAGCTGCGTGCGCGCGCGAGTGCCGGAACGGGCCACCCTCTTACGCGATGCGGAAAATATTGCATTACTTTTCTGTTACGGAGCAAGCGCGAACTCATTAAAAGCGCGTAGGTAAGTAGCGCGTGGCACGGGCTGGAAATTTTTGTCATTAATGAGAATGCGCCGGAAGAGGATTACTCGGGCTTATAATTTTTATTTTATTTCCCTCAATCCGTCCACCGTTAATGTCTATCGATCCTGCTTTGTCCTTCGGTTTTTACTTTTCGCGCTGAACGTTTTTTATATGTCTTTTCTCTTTCGGATTGTATTCTTGTTGCGATAGGAATATCGCGTAGCTCCCGCTAAAGAGAAGAGAGACGCAGATTAATAATTGTGTAGACGATAACATCACTATATTGTA
>QVOB01025653.1:0-19453 GCA_014839585.1 Pseudomyrmex concolor
TGTGTGTGTGTGTGTGTGTGTGTGTGTGTGTGTGTGTGTGTGTGTGTGTGTGTGTGTGTGTGTGTGTGTGTGTGTGTGTGTGTGTGTACCAGAACCGCGTTCTGTAGTTCGACGGATGTAGTAACGGACCAACCGTACAAACCTGTCTCGTAGGAGCCCCTCTCATTGAAGAAAGGAGAGATAGAGAGGTGCGGTTGCGAGCCTTCGTCCTTCACACGAAGGGAACAAGAATATATCTCTGGAGAACTTCTCGCAAAGTTTGCAGCGGCCTATCGATCAGCTCGACAGTAGCTGTAATTAACGTTAGACTATGGAAAAAATAATATCGTCAAATGTGCCGCTTGATCGCCTTTTGCGAATATTTTCGTTTTTCATTACCCGTGTCTCTCACTCTTCAAACGATTTATATGATGTGAAAAGAATTCAAATTGTTTGGAATATGCATTTTCGCTCACACGCGCGTATCTATATTTTCTTTTTAAAACCTTGACGGTTTGAAATAAAATTTACGCATTGAATATATTTTGGAAATTTTTTTTATTTTTTTTATTTTTTTTATAGTTGTCAACACGCGAGAAATTGAAAATCTGCTGTACATTCCGCTTTCAAAGAATCGCGCGAATGCTTATTCTTCTTTTACCGAGTGAAAGTGTCTCAGCGCCAAAGTGAGATTCACTATAAACCGGGAAGTTGATGTTTATTTCTCTTGTATTCATAAGAATTATATGAATGTTATATTTTCTATACATTTTGTGATAAAAACAAGAAAATATAGTTGTGTACTTTTATGTTCATATTTTGCGATACTGAATAATCTCATTTATTATCTGTAAAGCAAAATATTTGCAATAAGTAAAATGAGCTCAAAACTATACAATAAATTCAGCAGCGTCCATATTCATCGAATAAATCTACCAGTAAGATTTAAAGAAAAATGCGATATTTAATGCGTGAAGTAATTCGATTTTTAATTCGAGGAAAATCATCAGTGTTTTCGAAATTTCACCTATCAATAGTCTCATAATTCTCGTTGCATCTTGTCGCACTTTATTTATATTAATTTTGGAATCTTGATTCTAAAAAACTGTTCGTCTCTCTGTGATTTTCAATTTCTTTCTCTAATGAACAATTTATCATAACTTTCTTTATAACATAAATACGCGCTCTTAATAATAAATTCACTTAATAATTTCACTTTTAAATATTTATTGTTAAAATATATAAGTGTGTGGCATTGTTTTTAATTAAAGTAAATTGATCTTGTCTATTTACACGTTTTGTACATGTTCATATATGTTTTTATTCTACTATTTTTTATGATCCAATCACATTTTTTGATTTTAGTGCAAGATCAGAGCATACCTGGGAACGCTTGAGAAGCACGTCCCTCGAGTCTCCCCCGATTAAAATCACTCGCCTAACCTTTACCCTATCTTCGGCCTTCTCTGCATCCTTCCCTTCCGTGAACATCGAGAAGATCTCTCATCGAAACCACAGGATCCGTAACTACGTGATGGACAGCATGGACAACAAGCCGGTGTTGAACGATGATCCCTCGGTCACCCTGACTATCCGCCTGATCATGCAGGGCAAAGTAAGCCATATGTTACATCAGCTCAGTAATAGTTTCGTCGAGCTTTTTAACCGATTGCTCGCGTGTACGCTTGTTAATTTTAATTTTATTCGTTTAACGTGTGTTGCGTCCACACAATTATTCCACAGTTAAATAACTACAATAAACAGAATCTGGTTTTAGATTAGCATTCAAGATGATTACTTGATGATTCGCTATGTAATTAGAGAAATAGGACAGAATAAACACGTATACATATATGTGTGTTGTATATATGTTTGCAAACACGTATGTAGAGATCTCGTTGTATAAACAGCCTTCTCTCTGCACGGAGTATCGACTATTATTGGTTTCTCAAAACGAGCATTAGCTCGTATTTATTTCAGATACATGTATTTAATGTTTTGAAACATACTCGCAATTTGTGATTAAGATATAACGTACATAAAAAACACATTATACTGTTTAAGAAATATCCGAATTTATTTAATTAACACTAGATAAAAAACATCATCCTACTGGTTATCGCTTTTGGCTATATGACAATGTTAGAATTCTGAGAAAAGCCCATAATTATTTGGCTGACATTTACGACGACAATAAATCTCGGACGCAACATTAGTGGATCGTTTTTGTTACTTTGTAATGCTTCTTTGTAATGCTTCTTTTTCGACTGTGAATTATTTACGTACGTACGTTTTCGACACATTGTGTGCTGGTCACAGTGTTCTGACGTGTATGACATATACTTTTTCCATTAAAATGAGAAAGCCAGGGCTATTTCATATCAGAAACATTCCTTGCGCACTCTAAATAAGCGCACTCTAAATAATGACAGTAAAAACTGTTGTGAGTGATTTTATCAAATTATTTATACCGACTGTGAGTCAATATTTGATTACAGAGTTAAAACTTAAATTGATAAAAAAAAAAAAAAAACCGAAAGATCGTAACATTGTACTGTTAGTTGCACATTATATGTTACATTAGAGAGTTTTTTTTTAAAACAATTGTTTACATGTGCGATAGATTACGTTTTAAGAATTTAATAATAATGTCGTCACTTGTGTTAGTGAGATGTCATTATCAAAGCGACTTGCACAGTCACTCATCATTTATAAATTACATGTATACACGTTGTATGTTTTTCTCGCTGATTATGAATTGTTTATTGATTTTTCGAGTGAAAAACTCCATACGCGCATCATCGCAAACATCTTTGCGCACGAGACAGACAATGTGTGTCTTGAAACATACGAATGTTTGATATTCTACCAAGAATGCGAAATTATTGTTTTTGCATAAATTACACATGATTTTTACTTACGCAATATCGCGCATAAATTGATTAACAAAGTAAAACGTGTGTTCTTATTCATTCACAAATTGTTTTGTGAATGAATAAGAACACACTTGATTTGTAAAAAGTAACTTTATCTCTGATTGGTTAGTATTTTAATATGGAGAATCACAAACGAATAAACGTAACAGAAAGAAGAGATTGGATTTCTCGGTTTTCTCGTTTCTGTAAATTCATTGTATGTAGTATGTACAAAAATAAAAGCAGCGCACGTACCATAATTCGATGCATGTATACAATATATTAAGAATTACGTGACGCGCAAGATTATCGCTTGGAGGGAATTTTCAGAAAGATCTTAGGAATAAACTTTCAGTTTTCAGAAAATTGGAGGTTTTTCGATATGAGCGATCAAAATGTATACGGCGTATTGATATACTCGAACTCTATTCTTGTTTCTAAGAACACACATCACTCACCACCGTTTTTACTTGTAATTAATTATCATGCGCAAGATATAATATCGCTTTTGTCATAGCACGAATAATTAAATGTCCGTCGTCTTGATAATTAATCGCACTAGCTACGCGCTGATGTTCCTTTCGACGGATCTTTTCGCAATTGCCAAATCCCACCAAGTTTTACAATTTGTTGTTAATATCTTGCAGCAGTAGTTGATATCGATGCAGTTGATTGTGCGCGTACAGACATAAAAAATGTATATAAGGTAAAAAACCCAATTACTGTCACCCGAACGATAAACTCTGGCGTTATTGAATTGTTTTTATTATTTATTTATCAAAAACATGTATTTTTCTTTTTATTTGATATTATTCAATGTCAAAAAAAATGGAGCTATTACTGTCACTCCTGTATAAAAAAGAAATGAGACAAGAATATTGAGTGCTAGATGTTTTATTATATTGCACTTAAAATTCTGTTAGATTTTTTTTATGAGTAATTTTTTAGGATTTATTTAATATTTTAAATACAATAAGCTTAGGGTGACAATAATTAGGTAGGTAGGGTGACAGTAATTGGGTCTTTTATCTAAATTCAAGAGAATTTTCAGAAGAGGCGTTTTATTAGATATCAGAATGCGCTGCGTATCTGACATCAAAACACAACGTGAATCAGCGCGTAAACTCTCCCATATGCGCGTATATAAGATAAAGCACTGCATGTGAAAATTAATACATGTGTTTTTTTTTATATAATATGAATATGATGTTCGCATAATAAGCCGCGTTTGCGCGAAATATCTCTCTCTATCTTCGCTATTCGGATAACGCTTTATTCGAGTAAGTTTTTCAGGCACGGGTTTTTCAGGCAATGTCAACTTTTGTTTAGAACTCTCTCCCTTGCTCAATAAATTTAAATGATCCCTCTTCGGCGCAAGAAAATATTGTCACAACATTTTTTATTGCGTATTTGTTTCTTGATCGCGACTGTCTCCGAGGTTTATCTAAAGCTTAATTCCGCGATATTGTTTTGTTAGACCAGATTATGTAAAGATATATCTATGTACTATATATAAGTAACTTGTTATTCCGGATAAAAATGCGATAACACTTTGAACGAATATTATACGAATGTTATATATTACGTATCTTTTTGAGCAAACAAGCGGATTGCAAAGTATGTAATTCTGGTTTGTCACTCAAATGTTTTCATTGATAGTAGATATAGTTCGAAATTATGGCATAAACGTCACAAATTTCACGGTCATTTCTTAATTATACGTCTGTTCACCTGGCTTGCCAATACAGTGTTGCAAAATCTTTTTTTGGAAGCTTCACAAGAAGCAGATAAACGGATAGTCAGGTGCAGCCTTTTTCGCGCGAAATAAATACGTCTGGCTGTATTTTTGGTCGGAGAGGCATTATGTTTAGTAGAGTATGCGTATATTGCGATCTTTTGGGGTAGACTGGACATCGGCCAGGGCCAAAAGCCAATCTGCCGATGCATCGCGGAATTATCATCGCGATTTCATTATCTGAAAGCGCATTATCCCTATTCGTGACATTTTTCTCACAATGTGAATTTATTCTATAAATTAATTTGTTTAAATTTAAAAATATATATGCTAAACCTAAATAATCTGTGTTTGATGTTACAAAGAAGTACGTATTTTTTTAACAACTTTAATTGACGTTGTTGTTATGGAAAAACATTGCGAAGGCATTAGAAGAGAACTCAAGAATCGTTTCTTTTGAAGCAATGTTCTTTTTTTTCTAAAGCAAAGATTTGTATAAAAATTATCATGTGTCAATTCCACTAGTTTTCTTATTTTTGTCTTTGATATTGTATTGTCCAACAGTATCACGGCTGTCATTCGTCTCTATCATGATATTTCGTGATAGCGCTATGACGTAAATATTTGGCTTAAGTTCAAACTTCAGCTTATCTACTCCAGCCGATTCTATATATGTATAGAACTATTGTTCCAATATTTTCTTTATCTTAACTACATCATCTATCGACTTTTCCTTAGCACCGGTTAAATTCGGACGTTATAAGAAATGACAATTAATATTGCTTAATCGGGATACTATTTAGCTTTCTTTGTATGTCTCGCCTAGTGTTGTTCCCTTCTCGAGTTTTTCGACAAATCTCTGAACTCCAGCGGGATTTGAACTGGAGCCAGAGTCACCGCAGCCAGTTGGTCGTTATTTAACTGCGAGATAGAGAATTGCGAGACATTAGAAAACTCTAATTTTTTCTACACCATTTGCATCTTCTCTCTAAAAGTAAAAACTTGTATATAACAGCTGTATTGCAGTTTGCAGTTACGCGTATAGTAATGCAACATTGTTTGCATCTCGCGCCACATGCCCTCACTTTGTACAATTATGTAACATGTTTCGTTGGCTTTGTTTTCAAATTGAAATTAGCATTTGAACATCACTTGTGATAAATGCGCATCTATGACCGTTACGCTATTTAAAATGTTTTCTGCATAGCTTTATCTTTTGCATCGACGACGCTGAGGTATTTACAGAAGTAGGACAATATCGGAAAACTTGTAATCCTGTTTCATAAAAGTAGGCTGTGTGCACTCAAACTATTGACCGGTAACGTCGGGTTATACATAGGCACTTAAAAGCGTCATCTCCGCGAAGGAACCGCCATGATGTTCCTCTGTGTGTGTAATGTCTCTCTTCTCTCCTCTCCCCCTTCCCTCCTCTCTTTCTCTCCCTCTGTTGTCGGGTTGATAACAAGGCTCGAAGCGATTTTTTCTCGAAGATTTGCAATTGCGCGCATTTTGTCGATCGTCGCTGACCCTCGTGGTTGGCGTGTCGCAAGTCTTGTCTCATCGTTTCACTGTCTTCTTGTTCCAACTATATTTGCTACTAGCATACATCTAATTTGTTGATGATGATGCTCGATCTGATCGCGCGTTATCTCGTGCGCGTCAATAAGAAATCGTGACGATTAGTGTCGTCGTCACCGACGCCACTCGCAGAACAGAAGCATATAAACTAACCCTTCTACTGTAGACATAAAAAAACCTACGAGAAGTATAGTCTAGGTCTAGGTGGTGAAGCCCACGCAACTTTAAGATATCGAATATCTTTGCGAAAAATCAATAATTTGTTCGATTTCTTTTTTTTTTTTTCTGAATCAAAAGTTTGAACGATTCTGCTTCGATAAAAAAAAAACCAGATTGAAAAAATCTTTAGTAATTTTGGAGATATAAGCGTGTAAAAAAAACTTACCTATTTTTTTCTAGAAACGTCAATGCGCAATTTTGGAGTGGGTCTGGAAGATCCAGTCTATGGACAAAAGACTAATTAAAAATTGATACTTGCCGAGATGTACTTGCAATTTTGTAATTTTTACGTCGAAATATACTTTAAACGTTGTTCGTCTTAAACAAAGAAATTTGTAAGATAAATTTTCACAAAACCTTGAAAAGTTGAGGAACGGTAAATTTACAAGAAACTTATTCAAGGGTCCGAATAGCATTTCTTTTACGTAAAATCATCTAAGTTTAGATAAAATACAAAAGAATTCTCGTGTTCGCATAAAAGCCTAACAGTAACATTATCTTGAGGTTAGATAGCATTATGAAAGACGTGATGTCTGAATAAAAAAGCTAGTTACATGAGCTATTTATATATTTTTACACTAATTATAAGTTTCAATTATACGATTTATATTAAGTGTATTTTATATATATTGTAATATATTGCATATATTGTAATATTTTTTCGCATATATTGTAATATATAAATTTACATGACCAATATTAATTGATATATCAAGTATAACATTAACATATTATTAGCAGAATTGTCATAATCCATTAAATCTGCTAACGCAAATGTAATGGAAATTGTTTATTATTTATTGATAGCCAATAAATATATATATATATATACACATAATTGTGTATAATATCTTTACCGTAACATATTTATTTTCTTGCAGGAAGTTGGTAGCATTATTGGGAAAAAAGGAGAGATTGTCAAGAGATTCCGTGAAGAGGTAAGTGTTAATTATTGTGACCTGTGAGTGTCTTGTAACGAAAATTAAAGAGTCATGCAATAATCGGGTTGTGTCACGAGAAGGCGAATTTTGCAAAATGCTAAATGACTTTTCTGTTCAGATTGACTCGTTCTTTCGTTACATTTTGGCTGTGTCAAAATTTTTTAAACACCTTGTACGTGTGTGTGTGTGTATATATATATATATATATATATATATATATAATCGTGACTTTTCTTTTCGCACGATGCAGTCTGGTGCAAAAATCAATATTTCCGATGGTTCCTGCCCGGAACGGATAGTGACTGTCACGGGACCGACAAACTCGATCTTCAAAGCGTTTACACTAATATGCAAGAAATTCGAAGAATGGTGCTCTCAGTTCCACGACATCCAGGGCAGCGGTGCCGGAGGTGGTGGTGGCGTGTCGAGGCCACCCATCACACTTAGACTGATTGTACCCGCTTCGCAATGCGGTTCCTTGATCGGCAAGGGTGGGTCTAAAATCAAGGAGATTCGCGAGGTTACCGGTGCTTCTATCCAGGTCGCTTCCGAAATGTTGCCTAACTCAACGGAACGTGCAGTAACCATATCCGGTACCAGCGAGGCGATCACGCAATGCATATATCATATCTGCTGCGTTATGCTAGAGGTACGTATTATGGCCTTAGACTTCCCGAAATTGACCGTTCTAGAATCGTTATAGTTTGTATTTTGGAACTTCTAAAAAAATTAAATTTGTTAGTCCAAAATAACTTCCATTTTTAGAGAGAATTTTACAATATATTTTATTTAAAAATTTATCTAAAATTATCTCTTTTTATGCATACATAACATTGTTAATTGACTAATTCCGTATAATAACAAGTCAGATTTGTGGTGTTGATTACGGATCAAATATAAAAAAAAAAAAAAAAAAAAAAGTTTTGCTAAATGCATACAGAAAAGAGTTAACTGAATAGCTATTAAAATGTTTCAATAAAAGTAAAAGTCGGATACACAATATATAATTAATAATAATTGCTCAGACATTCACGCAAAAAAAAATAATTTCTGTCTTATAAATATAATATTATTGAACTATAATGAGCTAGATTAACCTATTAAGGTCCAGAGTAAAATTAAAATCTTTATTAAGAATTGTGCACTTATTGTTATAAGATTTTTACTTGTAAAGCGTATTATTTTCTTAAATACATTTGATATATCTAACTCCGGACTTTAGAGTAAAAGAGCCATTTTTCTTGATGACATAGAGACGTTATATTAAAACTGCAATGACTCCGATCAATGTATTCGTACTTGTGCATGTGTTTCTTTTTGTTTCAGTCCCCTCCCAAAGGTGCCACGATCCCTTATCGCCCCAAACCCCAAGTCGGTGGGCCAGTGATCCTGGCTGGTGGGCAAGCCTACACCATCCAGGGTAATTACGCGGTGCCCGCCCACTCGGACGTAAGTACAGTATTACCATTGCCCGCGCCCGCTGCCGGGCCCACCCCGCCCTCGCTGAACACCCAAACTTTGACGACCTCGCCCTTCGCGGCCCACCCTTCGTCCTCGGCCTTCGCCGCTTCTCACGGGCACCCGCTCCTATCCACGGCCCATCTTACGACCCCACATCATCCTCTTCACCCGAGCCCCTTACACGCCAGCGTGGCAGGCCTCGCCGACCCCCTGCTGAAGAGTGGACACTTGCAGGCAGCCCTCCCGCCCGCACACCTCGTGGCAGACGCCGTAAGTCTTTTGTTTTTCGTGATCCACCCTTTCCCGTACCCTTTTCTCGACTTGCCTCTGATTTACCTATTTATCTCCCTCCATCGTCCTTTCTTCTCCCTAGATAATATATACGAATGGTTTTCCGTTTCATTTGTCTGAAAATCGATACAGCTTTGTTCGATGTCTCCGTCACGTTCCTTGATGTATCTGGCAAAATTTCAGTTCGGCAAACTTGGCAGATGGTTCGAAATTGGAATGATTGCGAGAGAATAACTGATTTCGTGTTGTTAGGAAACTATTATTGCGAAAACATTGTAGTATATGTATCATTTACTTATATTTATTTCAATATTTACATTTAGTATGTTTTTTTGTTTTTTTGTTTTTTTGTTTTTTTTTATGTAATAGCCGAATAAAAGAAACGCAGTAATAGGCAGTGCCTATTTGCAATAATAGTAAGGTTATTTTGCGGTTAAATCAGGTTTGCGATTTTGAGATAGAAAGTTCTATAGATTAACTCAATAATCAAGTGTAATCACTCGTTCGTTGCAACAGCGGTTAAACAGCAGTTTGAGTTAAAAGTAAGTTATATAAAAAGTTCGTGCCGTGTTTTTGTTACTATTGATTCAATTTATGCGTTTGACTTTGATTGTTTTTCTCTTTAACTATCATTCTAAAATAATTTTATTAGTGTTAACAACAACTTATTGAACCAGTGTGATTTTTTGAGTTATAATAGAAAACTACTATAGAGCTACAAAAAAAGAGAGAGAGAGAAATGAGAGAAAAATGTTTATTTCAAAATATAATTTTAATTCTGTGTAATTTGTTTTTAATACATTCGCTGCTCATTTGAAAGGACACAGCACTAACCTGGAAGCCAATACATTCATTATAACTCTGTGTAATGGACACAACTGTACGGTTTCACATTCAAAGTCCGACTGACTAGCTCACTTTAACTGAACATAGACCCATCACGTTAGTGCGTGACCGGCTACTATACTTGCGAAGAAGTCTTATCACGCGCTGACGTGTGATGAGCAGCGAATGGTTTAATTGAACATCACATATTAAGTATAATTTTGATTGATTATTATTATAAGAAAACATAATATGATTGTACAATGATGTTCGCGCACTAAGATTAAACAAGGCAAAATCGTCTTTTTATTCTCTGGCTAAACAACTCTCGAGTTCCGAGCGTCGGAGTAAAGTGATAGAGATGAACTCGGTAACAATAGATTGCAGACAGAATCACAGATAACCAAGTGATCACTACTATACGTGGCACACATATCGGCATCGTTCTAATTTCCACCAAATGTCGTGAGAACTGAAAATATATTTATCGATATGTCTCACTATTGTCTAGGCTATCCTTCCTTCTTCCTCTTAGAGCTCTTTGCTCTGTCCTTTGTATCTTCTTCCCGCATATATACACCTTGGCGTAATATCTTGGCTTTTTGCTCGATGTCCCTGTACGGTTTCTATCCAGGAAACATTTTTCACGCTGCATCTCATCTCGCGAGTTATTTTTAACTCGCGATAAAATGCGCGCAGAAGTCTCTCCTATTGTATGTGTTTAACTCTAACCATACACATCGTTTTATGTTTTCTTATTGCATGACTTTGATTGAACAAATCTAATGTAATCTAATAAACTTGTAGAATATCACTTAGAAAAGTAAGAAATCACTATTTGCTTGTGATTTTTTTTTAAACTTTGTTAAAAATACAAAAATTATTCGAAAATATAAACATTATTTGAAATTAGATTTTTTAATTATTTAAGAATAGACGATATTCTTTTTAGAGATTTCTTAATCTTTATTTTAAGAAGAAAAGACGTTCTTATAAATCACACTCTTGTAATCGTGCGAGCTTAATTCTAATTTTACAAAAAAAAAAAAAAAAGAACTTTCCTAAAGTTACAATTAAGTTCAAGATGCAAATATCACTAAGTCTTCAGACATTAGCAAAGTCATGCGAAACTCATTAGCTTCGCTTTTTATGTGATTTGCACATATTTGTGCACACTTTTCTTTCTGGATTATTTTTCTAAATTTTAAACGTTTATTTAAACTCGATGCTTCTACAAATTGTGACCTGAGCCTGTATACACATGTCTCCCTCCGTACGCTTGCGACTGGTAGTGGGTTGATTACTTTAAGAATTGCTCGATCCTTCATAGTGCATAGAAAAATTCGATTATGCATGTTATCTAAAAACCAGTGCAATTGTACGACAAATGATACAAGTTTCAGTACCAAGTTGCAACGCAAATAAAAAGTCGATCTTCAAAATTTTGTATATCTTTTCATTTAATTTTATACTTTTATAGTAAATGATTATTACTCAATATATCTGATCAACTTGATCTGAATTGACAGTTGAAATTTTCATGCAACATTATTTATTTTTGTCAATTATTCATATTTTGACTTTATTTGTATTAATTGATTGATCTTAGCAAACTAGTGTTTTTTTTATTATCCACATTTGAAAATTTTAAGTATGAATCATTTTATTGCAACCTGGTATTTGACGTTATTATGCACTTGATCACTGCATCTATTATATATCGTTTCATTGATGATCGTATTGACCATTTGTTTCATCGATTTCTACATAATCTATATTTATTTATATTTATTTATATTTATTTATATTGTGTTTGTAATATATAGATACTCTCTATTATATTAGGTAAGAAAAATGCAGTTTTCTTTATCGGTTTTTTCAACTTTTGTATATTTGATGCATTTGTGGATTTTGCTGCATCGGAATAAATAATCTTGTTTCGTCGATACGGTCATCGTCCTGGAGTGGCAGTTTCAGTCACTCTTGGAAGAAATTTGGGAGCGTTGGCAATAAAAAAAAAGAACACGGATTTGTTCTGAATCTCGCGTCTATCGAGTAAATCTGCTTAGCATGAATGCTTGCTCACACAATGGATTCATCATGGCTTTTCGTTGGATTCGGTCAGAGAGAGAGAGAGAGAGAGAGAGAGAAAAAAAAAAAAAGAGAGTGAGTGAGTGAGTGAGTGAGTGAGTGAGTGAGACACACACACACACACACACACAGACATATGTATTTAGAAGGTTTCGGATATTACCGCCACAATTTTCTACGAAATGGCTTGTCAACCAATTAAGAAGGCCAAAATATGATACCACTAACTAAGTAGTAAATATACTCGTATATTATGATTTCGAGCTACAGCGCTCTGAAAATCCACTTGTCCGGCCGGTCAATCGGCAGATGCCATGAAACGTCATCCTAATAAATGCTTGCATGATCATTTGAATCAAAATATTGTTTTTGAAACAGAATGGAAAATTACGAAATCAATATTGGAACGTTACAATTTCGTATCATTGTTCCGATTCGCGACAGCTTTATTTCTAAATATTTTATTGTGCATAGTACGTGTATAATAATTGTAGTGCTACGGTTATTTCATTGATAATTCAATTTAATAAAAAAAAAAAGTTATTTGATTTTTATTAGACTACTAAAAACCGTCGGATTCAGATTTCTATTACGAGTAAAGAGAATTATAAAAGATAAAAACAGCTTAGTAAAAACTAAAATTTTTACATTATGAAAAGTTTGCATTAACTTTCAAATCAAATAAAATGTTAAAGTATTACTTTTTCGTTTTATTAATGTAATTCTTCCAAAAATCGTTTTATTAATGTAATATCTTCCAAAAAAGTTTTTTCTTTAACAGGAAAAATCAAAACTAACAATTTTTTTTTATGTAAGTCAGAGTCTTTTATTGAAGCGAAGAAATTTCTATGCTATGTAAATCTATGCTATATAAATGTTTTAACAAAACATTATCAGAATAACGTGTCGTGTCTCACCCTCTCTGTCTTTCCTATCTTCTCTTTCTGTGCGCTTTTCAACGACCGATGACCGACACGGAGCCCGACTTCCTTGAGTCCGATTTGCTACCTGGAAAAAAAAACTCTACGAAATATGTAATAGAAGCTTATTTAGCACATATCAAATATATCACATCAAAAAACTTTGGATATATTTCTTATGGCTTGAATTGATTGTTTTTCTTATTCCTCTTTCTTCTTCGATCGATCTTTCTTTTATTGACCGTCAACTTCGAGAGACGTGGCTGAAAGACTAGGCTGATCGGCCTGAGAAATGATAAACAATATGACAAAATCACAACGAACAGAGACATGCATGCGTGGCACGAAAAGAGATATATATATATATATATATATATATATATAGATTACTTAGGTATATTATTACTATTGCGCTTTATATCTACTTTCACGATATCCTATCTTTTAATTTCTCAGTTTCTCAATCTGCTTGATAAAACTCTACGGCTTATAGTACATGATTACTACTTCGCTTCTGTTCCTGGAACACTGTCTCTGATTTTGTGTTTCTGTTTTTCTATACACAGTCTTACAAAAAAAATCGTTCCTTACTTTCCTTCTTAGCTAACTTTTCCTTTCCGATGACAATAACTGCAACCGAATTTTCCTTAAAAAAAAAAAGACTTTAATTGTAAGTCGAGAAAAAATTGATTTTCACAGCCATATGTTCATGGTTTTTACTTAATTTTAGTTATAATTTTTTAAGTAATTTTCTTAAACACACGTTTTTGTTTCTCGCTCTTAATATTCAAAAATTATTAAATTGTTACTTTTCTATGATATAAAGATAAAAAATATAAATTAGTAATAAAGAAGAATAAGAATCTTCAGGCTCTATAGTCTTTAAACTAAGTAATGAAATAAATTCGGTTATAAAGAGCTGTTTGCAGGATGTTATGCAGAAAATGTGCTTATATATAAAAAATATATTTGCATACAATTGTTCTTATATATTTTTGTAAGCCTTGTGTTTAAAAATCTTTGTGAGAACTAAACGTGAGATTAGATTTTTTTTGTGCATACGCCGATATAAACGTATACATTTAATTTTGCTCTTGTCAAATTGTTATGCTACGTTTTGTTTGTTTTTTCTTTTTATCCTCAGTTATTCACCATTTTTCCTTGGCATCCTTTAGAACAGCATGGCTTTCGGCACTCTTTTAGCTAAGAGTCAGCGACGAGATCGTGTAAGGGTGGGCTGCCCTGTACATTACGTTTCCACTATTTAAGCCACAGTAGAGAGATTACATGAAAAAAAAATGGTTTTTCACGAGAATATTTATAAATTCTTAAATCGCAAATTCTATATACAAATCCTACACACACACACACATATACATATCACACATCACACGCTTCTAACTTACAGATAATTGATTAATTTTAGACTGTTTATATTCTTTTCATTTAGAATTTTTAGAGCTCTTGAAAAAATATGTACATGACTGCTGTCTGTGTAACTCACGCAAGATATACATATATCTAACCTTTTATAAATTGATCAACCCATCAAGAGATCTTCAAAATAATTGTTTTAATAGATTTGATTTTTTCATTTCGAAAAAACGAGAGAAAGAAAATTTCACAACAAGACTTAAAATCTTTGTATACTTATTATATAGACACAAGCATATGTATATAAATTTTATATATATCTTGTAATAAAACAAAATATCAAAATAAATATACGCATATATGTATACATGTGTGTGTGTATATATATATATACTCGTATATATATATACACATATACACTATACAATAACATATATACGAGTATATGTATATGTATATTAAAATCACACACAAAGTTTAGTTTTCATACAATGAAGTACGCTGTACATTAGAAATTTTGCACATAAGTTAGTTTAGATTATAACATTGATATAGAAAATGTACATATACAAGAACACGATATACCTAATAAATACCTTTTCCTTTTGCTTCTTTTTTTTTATATATTATCTTTTTTAAATCAAAGATAAAAATATTATTAGTAGTAATTAGCAGTATTTTTTTAATTGCGTGTTTATTAAGTTTTTCCAAAATATTATTTTATGCTCATGAAATAATTATTGCAGTAAGACAAAATAAATTAAAATAAGACTATTCTGTGTTTAAGACATGTTTCAGAATATTTAATCTTGTCAGTTTTTGACAGGCAGTAAATACAACGAGAAGTTTTGCTATTTTTAACACGATTTAAAGATATATTTATATAATGAGAGTGCAAGTAAATGTTATTGTCTCAACTTTGTTCGCTCTCTCTTTTTGTAATTTTAAACGTCTTTTTCCTTTCCCTATTTTTTGTGTAATTTCTGCCACGATTTTCGAAGTAATGTAATCCGGGGAATCACTAGTTTTATCAATCGCTGTTTTTTTTTTTTATATCATGTATAAATCAACATTTTCATGATAAATATAAATATAAAATTCAATTCATTTGAAGTTTCTGGAAGAATTCTATTTATTATGATACGTTGATATTATGAAAAAAGAAAGTTTAAGTGAACTTAAAAAAAGTAGTGTAATAATTATTTTTCCAGATAATCATTAATTGTTGCTGGAATCTTTCGATATTTTTTAATTTGGTGTAATTTTATCCTATATTTGAAACAATAAATTTCTTGTGGAATAATGATAGCAGAAAGTTTATCGGAAGAAAGATAGAAACTTGTAGTAACAATCTAACAGATCATTTCAGTAACTAAAAATAAAACAATCATCCTTAAAACTTTGTGTACCTGCCACGTTGAAATTTTTTGCTCCAAGTCAAAACAATTAGTGATATTGTTCGAATGGTCATCGTAGAATCTCTCAGCTGTCTGACCGGTTCTAGGAAGTCGGGATAATCTCTTTCAATTATGTCTATCGCAAAGGACACAAGACAACACATCGAGAAATTTCACGCCGCCAACAAATAAACGACAGAACAAGTTCGGAATCGACGTATCGTCAACTGCGTGCGGAAGATGTCCTTTCCCGTTTTCTTTTCCACATATAGAACTGAATAGGACCTCTCTCGAATGAGCCTGTCCCTGAGCTAAGAAGTTTTGCTCGCAATTGAGCGTGATGCGCGAAAAACAGACATGTTAAAAAAACACACTTTTCGGTGTACACTTTTCATCGTAAATCCTCTCTTCTTGAGCACACTTCGTGCAATTTGTTACGCGCGATCTGTAGTTTTGAACAATATGTCTTTACATCGTTGTTGCAGATGGGCAAACTGGGTAGTAATCCTTTGGCTGGTCTGGCAGCCTTAGGCCTTGGAGGTCTCGCCACACCAGCAAATACGGGTGGTCTTAATCCAGCAGGTAAGTGAACAATATATTATCAATAAATTGTCTTCCTACTAAACAATCTGTTCTTTTTTTCCTTAATCATAAAAAATTTGAATAAGATATATTTCAGATTTTAGAATATTCTGTATTTATATTATACGACCGTACGTATATTAAGGCTCGGGAAAGAGACTTGAAACTTTTCTAATATTTGCGCAATATTAATGATTATAGCATTAGCCGCATTGGCCGGTAGCCAGCTGCGTACGAGTAATACTAACAGACAACAACCAGCGGCGAACAATCAGACACACGAGATGACTGTGCCAAATGAACTGATCGGTTGCATCATCGGAAAAGGCGGTACCAAGATCGCCGAGATCCGTCAGATCTCCGGCGCCATGATCAGAATCAGCAACTGCGAGGAAAGAGAAGGCGGAGCAACGGACCGCACGATTACTATAACTGGGAATCCAGACGCTGTGGCATTAGCACAATATCTCATCAATATGAGGTAAGTAAACCACGTGGCCTGCACGTCGTTTCCTCGTACTGGCCAAATAACCAAAGGCCGACCTTCGGATCGACGGAGAAGTTTATTCTGTGAAGTTCGTCCAAGATTCGGTCTTTCGGTGTCACTAGTTTCATTTTCCACTAGAAAGCAGTCAGAAACTCGTCCCGGCTACGTTTTACGGTGGATCGCGATTGGCATTTTCTTTAATTTCTTTTATTTTTTTTTCTCCCACCCTCGCATCTCTGCCGACACCGCTTATCGAATAATGTGTGTCGTCGGCGTAGAAAAAACTTCTTGTCCACTTTTCTTCTCCAACTCCCAATATATACAACCCGCCGATTCGCCTGTTTGTGTTATTTGTCTCTCACATAATTTGTGCTGTCACTTTAACTTTGTGTTTTAATGATAAGACTGCAAGGGATAGTCGAATCGGCATCTTCCGCAGCATCTCTCATCATCATATCGTTTACCATTTCTGCTTAAGGCAACCCGCGTATAGATGACTTATCCTTGTTTGTACAAGTAGATTTATCTACGAATAAACTTGTATGCATAAAATTTAAAAGATTGTTAACAGTAGAAAAGAGACTATTGTGTGTATTGGAAACGAATAGCTGATGTTGAAGAAAAGTCATCTTTACTGCGTGTCGCCGCGAGATATACTATAGAAGAGGTGTGTGTTACGAGAAAAAATGGACACCGCGCATGCACAAATCTGTTGTGAGATAACAAAGTGATTATTTATATGATTATTTAAAAATTTCTGAACGAGAAAAATCGTCACGTAACACCATCTCAGTTTATAAACGTAACAGGTTGTACGTAGTATTAAGGTAACGACGCGAGGAAAAGATGTCACAACAGCCGAGGCACATCCAACGTTTGCATATGCAGATACTGGGAAGAACAGTCGTCATCGTCCGCAGGACAGAAGAGGATCTTAATCCTTTATTTCCAGGTCCTGTTTTCCAGGTCCAGTAACCTTGAGTATCCTGAAGACACAACTCCGCTCAACATCTGTTTTCCTATTATCGCTGGCTGTCCTTTTAAGCAAAAATGAACTACCGACTGAAAGACAATAATAAAAAAAAAAAGATGCACGAAAGACTGTCGCTCCGTTTAGTGACAATCAATCCCGAACAGTCCCAAACAAACGTATCACAATTCTTCCTTTCGATTCGGTTTTTAATGAATCGTTTTCTTTCTAATCCGATAGGCTCCTGGTAATGGACGATTAGCGTCTTACATCCACGCTTAATACTTTTTTGTTTTATTGTTCATACACCAACACACGCACGCGCGCGCGCGTGTGTGTATAAATATTCGCAGAGTCACGAGAGAATATCTTTCTAATATATGTCAAATGTACATTACATAAACCGATGTATTTCTTTGCGTGGTATAAAGCGTTTTTTCTTCGTCTTTACTAGGAACCTTTCATAGCATCTTTATATTTTAGTTATATGCTTCATCGCTATTGTTACCGCTTTAATGTTCATTGATCGGTATTCAAAATCTGTTACTTTTTTTTTAATTACGCTATGGGACTAATCTACTTGCATAATAGCAATTATAATGGTGAACGGTACTAACGGTAGTCGATGAGAGTCAAGGACGACAAAATAAAAATCAGCACGAGCACGCGATATGTGTAAAACTTCTTACCAGCCGAATACAATTCGAATACGTGGGCCGTCACCTTATCTCTCTCCACACACTTTTGCATTATAATTATAATCCATTTATATTTTATTCCAGATATCATTCACATTTTACTACTACATATAAATAGCGAATTGTATTTTATATATTTATATTATCATTCATTATTTCTGTATCTTACCCTTTGCCATTGTTTATTACATGACGTTATCCCAGCACTGCTATCGGCCAAGATACATTCTGCCACATTTGTCTAATTCCGCTCACTCTCTTATTTGAATACGTGATATATAAGGCAATTATCGACTGTTTATAACCGCAATTAATAGATATATCTCTCTGTAAGATATAAATTGTAATTACATTGTGACAATAACGGCGTGACGCGTGCATCCGCGGTTCGACGTGGCAGAGTGCATGTGTTGTGCCTGGTTTACTTTAATTTCTGCCTTTTCTGTAAGCCACGAAACCTGTTTACTCGTTTTAACTGGCATACTCTGGAAATTGTTCTAGTCGTAACATAAGCTATGCATGATAAATTCATTGAAATGAAAAATGATTTTTTTCTCTAATGATTTTTTGCCTGTATAACGAGCACGTTACATCTAGAAACAATTGCATTGTCCGCGGGTCTACTTTTTATACTAGTAAACGTGATCTTTTTTTTATGCAAAAAGTTTATGTATTATTTCAAAAGTAGACTCAGCGAACGTGTGTTTTATCTTCATGGTGCATCTTCGCGTTTTTTTTCGCGATAAGACGCATTTTGACCGGTTTCAAATGTTCTCCTATTCTATATGAACGTGACTCTTTCTTTCTCTCTCTCTGTGTGTGTGTCTCCCTCTTTCTCTCTCTTTCTCTTTCTGATTATTAACCGATGCCCGTTATTATGCGCGCATGTCAGTCAAAACTCTTAAGAGGATGCTGAACTGACGAAGGAAGTCCGTCGCAAATGTCACTTAGCAGCTACGCTATCGGGTAGATGGCGTCATCTCTCGGGAC
>QVOB01025656.1:0-46378 GCA_014839585.1 Pseudomyrmex concolor
CCCCCCCATCCCAACTTTCGAGTTCACGAAACTCCTTCGCAAACTCGAAACCTGAACCCCCGCTTCTTTCCTTGCTGGTGCATCCGACCGCATGCCGCTTGGCTCTTGGCCAGCGAAGTGTTTTCCCTCGTCCGGAAAAAGTTTCATCGACTCGGCGGAAAAATATTTTCGAAACGACTAAATCGCCGTAGCGAAGAGAGATGGCGACCGGTTTGTTTTGTATACGATTGGCCATGTTCGGTGCCTAAGTAAACCGCCCGCGGAATGGATCGGCAGGTAGATATATAAGTGCTACTTGATCTTTGAGAGATGCGCGAGTGTACAGAGTAGTCGAGTAAATTCGCGTCTTCCTGAAGAAGCATTAAAGAAGCGCGCCGCAAGTTGAGATATGGTTTATTTGATCAATGGAAATTTGTGAGGTAAATGGAATTTTTAGAGATAAAGAAAGAGAGAGAGAGAAAGACAGAATTTCTGAAGGAACGCGAGTACATGAGTCTAAAATTCAGTCGTTCGTTTCCTTGCGGATTTGTACAGCTCATAAAACTTCGGATCTGATAAATGAACGATTCGCGAAATATCCTGTCTTTCTATTCGCTCCGTCGTATAAATCTCAATT
Source organism: Pseudomyrmex concolor (assembly GCA_014839585.1). Taxonomy (NCBI): domain Eukaryota; kingdom Metazoa; phylum Arthropoda; class Insecta; order Hymenoptera; family Formicidae; genus Pseudomyrmex; species Pseudomyrmex concolor. The sequence continues at coordinate 617 of QVOB01025656.1, forward strand.
GTACAAACAACTCGAAGAAATAAATAATTCTCTCAAAGAGACGCACTATTGTGAACTGTTCACAATTATTATCAAGTTATTCAGCTAATTGACGCGTCGTACGAATTATGACATCTAAATAAACTCATCGACGTGATATATATTCAGATAATAATATATTCAGATATTCTCGTTGGATTTGAAGAACTATAAATTAATATCTCCGCGCACACAGAGAAACGCGCGTTAAATTCGCAGAGACAAAAATCATTTATGAAATGCCGCAGACGCACGGAGCCGGTTGGCACCGAATAAATCGCGATCGTGGAGGATCGCGCGCGCGATGGCGGATCGGTATCGAAAACTCTCGGCGTCGCTGGAACCCAGGGGGATATCTCATACAAACCCGTACTTATCCCCAGACGTGAAGGTAAGGGAGCCCCGCTCTCCGCTATTGCCGCGGCGGGGCACCGAAGGCCAATGAAAGCGGATAATGGCGGGGAGGTATAGGTAAGAACGAAGAGAAGGAAAAAAGGGTAGGGAGAGGGCCCCTTCGACTGAATAGAGGAGGAAAGGAGAATTGCGATGAACAGGCAAGGGCGGAGGGATTCCGTGCGTTAGTGAGAAGGATGGGCGGTCGAGCTGCGGAGGACGGGAAAAAAAAGAATAAAGAGAAGAGCGAGAGGAAAAGACCGGGCAAAACATGGAGAACTGAGGAATACAGACGGGAAAAGAATTGAGAGGGAAAGAGAATATAACGAAAGAGAAAGAGAGAGAGAGGTAAAGTAAGAAATTCAATTCTGGGAAGTTAACGCTGAAGAGTTGCAGCAAAAGAAGAAGAAATAAAAATATACAAGTTTATTGATTCAACAAAATTGAAAATCGTAATTTGCAATTTAAAGTAGTACTCCAAAAAAAAATTTAACATTACGTATAAAAACTTAGAAAGAATCGGAAATGTTGAGAAAATACAAAGCACACATAGGATAAAGTTTACTTTTTGGAAAAACAATATCCTCTTCATTAAAGATTAATTAAACGAAGTGAGAAACAAAGAAAGAAAATTCAGACAAAACTATAAGAAGAAAGTAAATAGCGAAGTGCCAAACTCTTCTTTCTTCTGAAATCAAAGAAAGAAGGAGCAAAGAAAGAAATGCGCGCACCAAAGGACAGAAAAATCTCAGAAGAGAAAGAAGGAAGAGAAGGAAGCGGATTAGGAGGAGGGAGAGAGAGAGAGAGAGCAGGGCACTTGCGTGAGATGAACCTGGGTGCGCCCCGGGGGCACATCCTGTTCCCCTTCGAGGCTCTCGATAAATCAAACGTGGCCGAATGCATAATACGCTAATTACCGAACACGTCATTGCTCGCTTTCTCCATGTGTTCCCCTTTCTCTGTGTCGTTTCCCTTCGTGTGTCCCTCGTCCCGCTTTTCTTCTCGATCGCCCTTCGTAGAGATCCGCGCTCTTACGCCCCCGCTCGATATCGAGAAAACGGCTAATTGTCCGTCGCCGTTATCGATGCTGCGCGATCTCCGCTCGCTGAAAGAGAAATTCGCTAGTCGAGATCTCGATTTTTGCGATGCAAACGCGAGATAACGCGATTGCCACGGCTTTGAGCGCGATCGGTCGATTCGTTTCCCCGAATCGTCCTTGTTTCGCCTTTCTCGCGAGAGATTAATTATTTACCACGGTGTTTTATAAACAAGGACATTTTAATGAATCATCGCGAATCTCGGCATCACACGCGCTGTAAATCTTGTCGCTTTGCAACAACAATTTACATATTGCTTGATGAGAACAATCGCTATTTTCCTTTCTCCGCGTCGCTTGCGTAGACGACAAAGGAATTTATGCATTCGGCGTGTCGAATCTTGATCTGCCTCGTGCAATTTGATACGCGATAATTACTCAATACTGAAATAGCATTTAACCCGCGGGGTCTTAGGCAGCTCAAACATTCAGACGTGTATAATAAATCAACCAATCGATAATATAAGCTGAATAAACCTTCGAGTAGTTGCATACTTTTCAATTCTTCTAATCCATCGCGTAAGCGTGTGCACCTTTAAAACACACGTCGAACTTTTTTTTTTTTTTATATGTAAAACACCGACGTGATTTATGCGATCAAATATTATTCCTGTTCTTTCGCGTTTGGCAAATAAACTTTCAGATCGGCAAAATGGAAATGCAGAATTTCAGACAAAGCGCATTTTCTTTTTTTTCTGTGCCAAGAAAAAGCGCAAGACTGGACGTACGAGATTAACGACGGAAGAGAATCCGGGAGAGAAATAAATCCCCCGGATGAAATAAAACCCCCGGGGAGAAAAATCGGAACCCCGAATGAATGTATGTGACGCATTCTTAATTCATCGCGTTCCAAGTTAGCTTAAACTGTCCTCTCGCTTGCTTCCGGAACTGCTCGGAAGTCAAACTTCGTCCGAACTCACGATACCTCTTATTACACAGTGATTGTCATTAGTCTCCGTGTCTCCGGACCTTACGAGGACACCGAGTTCACCGTCGGTGAAACCGCCGTCGGTGATTAAAGTTGTGTCCGCGCGATTTCGGGACGGTCTGATTCGCGTCGTCACGAAACCCAGACTTTAAATCCCGTTGTGAATTCGGAAAGAAACGGTCGATCACGAGAACGGTAGTTATTTAATATCCTCGTGATGCGGGTATAAGGCAGTGGTTCTCGTTTTACGCTCCGCAAAGCGGGAGAAAATACGTACAACCCTGGGAGCGCGGTAACCCCGGAGGGACGAGCGTAAAACCTGTTTCAAGAAGAAGACCGAAATTACACGTCCCGTAGCTCAAGTTTAGCTCGCGATCGCGTCGGGCAGCACTGCGAGCATAAAACGGAAACTGCGCGAGAAGAGAGAGAAAGAAAGAGCTACCATGACGAACGACGTCTTCGCGCCTCGAATATCTTCCTGCGCATGCCATTGTCCGCTCGCTACTTCTTCGTATATACGAAAAAGAATCGATAAAGTTTTCCAGAGAAACATGAGAATTCTTCACTTAAGCAGAAAAAATAAAAATAAAAGAAGAAACAAGAAGTCTCTTTCTTCATTTAATCGCTCGTAAAATTCCTGAATTGTCATCGTAGAAGAGAAAAAAGAAAAGATTAGCACTCGGACGTTTTGCGAACAACGCGCGAGAGTGAACTCTCTCGCAGCATCCGACGTAGCTGCAGAAGAGTCCGTGAAATTCTCAGCGTCCGCTCGTCGTTCTCGCTCATTCTCGCTCGCTCGCTCGCTTACTAATAACGACGGTAATAACAACAACGATCACAATAGTAATGGGCCGTCTTTTTATTGCCAGCGCGCGCGAACAAAGGCGAAGGGTTTCCGAGGCACCGTCCCCGCTTTACGGCCTAACCTAAAGGGGGACGGGGGGAAGGAAGGGGGTAGGAGAGGGTCTGGAGAAAGGAGCATAATAATAACGGCGGGCAGATCCGTCGGTGAGATACGCGACGCGAGGCGTAATTCGAAAAACGCGACGTGCGAGCGAGCAGCAGCGGCAGCGGGGAATTAAAAACGACCGAATTAAAAATGGCCGCGATTTGGCGGCGGGAACGCGCTCGTTCCGCGGAGTATATCCGCGCGATCATCCCAGCTGATTTTCGTTAACTTGACATTCGACGCTTGCAACATGCTTCTAAAAAAAACGGAACATGTCAAGATATCGTTTTTTTTTTGTTACTAATAACAAATGTGACTCGCATCTGATTTAGAAATGAATTAAGATTCGACTTAAAAGTAAAACTCGACTTAAAAAAAAAGTCTCTGTTTATTGTTAAGGAACAAGACGATATCTTTCGGAAATCGGAATCGCGCAATTAAATTTAAACAAACGATTACAAAACGTTGACGCATTGTTGCATGAGAAAAATCGTGCGTTTTACTAATAGGAAAATCGAGAAGCCATCGAATTCCGATAAATCGAGCCGTATAACAAAAACGGAAAAACGTCGGGTGATAATTGAAGACACGTATCCGAGCGAATAGGGTGCAAAGTACTCGACGATTTAAGTGTTACGTAGCGTCATAGAAACTCGATTATGAAAATAACAACTCGCTATTGATGTTACGTTATACGAGGCGGCAAACAAATCAGTCGTTCGCTGATTTGTCGCCTATCGGGCGGTCGTAAATTTTCTCCAAGTGAACAGCGCCACGCAGGCATCATCGCCGAGCGTTTTCATCGTAGAAAAGCCGCGCGCGCAATTTATGCAAATTATAGCTCCGAGTCACTCCCCTCGTGCGCTTGTCTCGCTGCATCAGGAGGCAGCAGGTATGTATGATTAGAAAGAGAGAGAGAGAGAACGAAAAATACGGTTATATCGCCACGGTGTGTTCAATGTGAGGAGAGACCGCGAGAGTCAAACGACAGGAAGAATGCCAGAACAACGATAATATTTTGATAATATAAGATACACGCGATGTAACAGATATTCGATTTAAAAAAAACATTGCAATTTCAGTTGAACAATCTCGCGATCCTCAACTGTGTGTGCGCGCGCGCTCGATAAAATCCAAGACTGAAGATAAATAGAATGTAAATGATAAATTTTTCGAAAGCGATCTCGTCCGGTCGCGCGACTTTCGTGCAACAATCGCGATCGCGTTGCTTAGAGACAGCATTGTGCGGTTTGATGCTTGTAATACGACATTATTACATCTCGGACCTACACCCCTCGACAGATGTCACATAAGTCTCAAAGGACCCTCTTGCATTTCAGGATCGTTATCTTCGATCGCGCGCGCGCCCGCGCGCGCTGAGACGCGTGTTTCCACGCGTGCATGTGTGCGAGGTACATGTACGCGGCATCAAGATAATTGAAATATGGGATGTTTCATATCGCGATTATTTCTATTTTACGTGCGTGTATATATATACGCGCTCTCTGAATAATTTAAACAAATCTATTTCTCAAGTCGATCATTAAATATATCGTTTTATTATTCTCGTAAATTGTTCTCTCTTGATCGTTCCCGGACGCTCATTAGTTCTTAAACAGTTTGTCTTACAAATAACCGACGCGAAAATAAATTAGTGTGACTTAAGAAATGTGATTCTTATGCAAAGATTATTATGCAAAGAACTAGAAATCGACTTTGTGTACATTCGACAGAGAGAAAGAGAGAGAAAGAGAGATGGAGATCTCATTTGCAAAAATATTTCTAGAACGTAATTCTATCTATACTCGCGGGAATCGCTCGGAACAAAAGGCTTCGTGTCGATCGTCCCGCTGCCGCATAATAAGCCCCCAATTAAATCTCTGAATTGCCGCAGTAATAAATTCCTTTTTCGAGTAATTACAAGATCTCATAAATCGTCGGCGCAAGGGTTTAAATATACATCGAGTAAACATAATGGCGTACATACACTGCTACGAGGGACGGTGAAAAGCGGACTCGTGAGGGATAAGAGCGGGGGTGGAAACACACACGTAGGAGGGGAACATCAAGGGTCGCCGAATGCGAGAGACGCGACGAATCGTGCGAATTGCGGCTATAATGCGAAATTCAGGATTATCCCTCGGACGGACAAGGGCGACACCAACCAACTCCCTCCTCGGTGGAGAAAAAAGCGAGTGCCGCAGTGCGTCGTTACGGTAACATTAGGACAATAACGATTAAAAGCGAGAGTGCAGGCACGGCGCTTTCGCGCAGATGGTGGAAAGAACAGAGAAAGAGAGAGAAAGAGTAGCGTCTTTTACAGAAGAGATGCCTCTGTCGGTCGAGCGGAGAGAATACAGGAAACAAGCACTCGAGGAGTTTTCCTCGAGCCGTCACCGACTTATGGTTTATTGCCCGTCTACGCCGGAGGATCCTCGGGGAGAGGCAAAGAAACGAGCGCACAGATGTTCCTTCCGCGATATTTCCCAGGACAGGAGCGAACAAAGTTCCCGCCGGCGGCGGCGGCTGCTGCTGCTACTGCTGCGCCCCACACCCACCGTTCTTTCCACCCCGCGAGGTACGATCGTTAGGCGTGTAAACACGTTTGTTGATCGGGAAAATCGCCCTAGCCCCTTCCAACCCAATTCTATTCTTTGGAAAACCGCGATGCGAAAATTATGGCGAGCCGCAGCTTACGTTGTAGCCACCGAATCTATAGCGGATAATATAATGGTTGTTCTGTCAGTACGGACTCTCGTTTTTTTATTTTTTTTTCAGCAACATACTCGATATATATATGTTACATTAATGTAACGTGTATACATATCAATATAATGTTTTTATTTAAAAACAGTCATTTTTGTATCTCGTTGCTATTATAATAAACACTCACTTATTTGCATTTAGTGATACGACAGAAAAAGCGCCACAAGCGTCGTAGCGAATTCGCGACACGCGCGAGAACTTTAAGGGGTTGCACGCCCTCCAGAAGCCGTTTTGCAGAACCCATCGCAGTTTGCGCTACGCAAACGGAGAGGGTTCGCTTGAGCGAACGCTAATTTTATTTAGAAACGACCGTGCGTTACCGTTCTCGTTACACCGGGGCAATAAAACGGGGATCTCATTGGAACCCGTAGGCGTACATACAGTCTGCGCTGTGTTTTCGACTAATTAACGTTGCCGAGCGCCGGCACCGCGCGATTTTAATATCGACGAGTCTCCTCCTTGCGCCGGCGAATTCGAGCGTTAAGTCGCGAATGCCGTTTTCCCGTTCTCTTTGGAATTCAGTTAATCCTATTACTATACACGCGGTTCTTAATTTTATTACGCAATTAAGATTTTCGCGTTAATTCTCCGGTAGCACGCGAGCGCGCGCATTCGGGGTCGTTTAAATTTATTTACATTCTTTTTAAATATCGCTATAATCCTACTAATATCGAACAACCAAACGTGCTGTTTTATAGCAAATAACATATACATTTTTTTTGTCATCTCTCTTCTTCTCTTTTTCTCCCCGAAAGCTTTTACATGTGGTTTGGGAAAAGTTAGATTACATGGATAGGATACTAAAAATGAAGAACACTTTACGAGTTAACATAAAGCCATGCTCTTTGATAGAAACGATACTTGGGCGTGGAATCTCGTTCAAACTTTTTCGTCTGGCAACGCAATTCGACTTCAACTTATTTTCAGATCGACGCAGTTCCAAGAGGAGACGGATAAGGATCAAGATACACCGGCAATTTCGTTCTTCGTGAAGATAAACGGACGGAAGTTTCTCTATGACACACAATTTATTTTTTTCGAGATTCTTTTTTCTTTCGCCGATAAAGTATATTATTTTGTATATAATGTAATTTCCCTCCTAGACGTTTCATTTTTTTTTCTTTTTAATAGAATTGCAAAATATACGCAATTTGGTTTATTAACTGGATATCGAACGAGACCGTTACGAGCATCACAGCATGGCACTGAATCTTTCATTAGTTTATTCGGACGCAGGAATGAAATAACAATTATATCGTAATTGCCGGTCGCGTTCGCAACACAATTACACGAATTTATTAGTGATTCGTTTAAATTGAAGTTTCATCGTGGCGGCTGCGCATGTACACGGTCGGCTTAATCATACAAACAACAATAAACAGCAGTAGCAATAACATCCGGTCGCTTATTTAAGAATATAATTAATTTGTTCTAGATTATTACATTTTCGTCGTGCGGCAAATAAACCTGTCCGCCAACATGGGAACATTTATTAACGTTTATTTCGCTTCGAATGCCATCGCGATCTCTGCGTACCAAGTAGTAATATTATATAATAATTATTATTTTTTTAAATATAATATATTATACATTTCTCACGCATATGTGATTTCGTACTAAAAATATTTTATATTACACAAAATATTTATTATAAAATTTCGCGCACAATTCGGCATTAAATTAAATATTACGGAGAGAAATATTATAAAAATTTCTAATTATTAATTTTTTTTAAGAAATAATATATATTTTATTAAGCATTTTCAAATTGTTCATGTGTCTGAGTGTAAGCAGCACTCGCTTTAAGTAGTACTCGTAAAACCTCAGCAAATTCCTCCAAAACACAACACAGAGTAAAAAACAATCAGCATTGGCGCAAAAAATAGCAAATAAAAAAAGTAATTTTAGATCGCAAGTTGAGTATTGATGATGGGAACGTCTAACTTCATACAGACATAAATGTACCGCGCGTTATTTTTTTTCTCATTAAGCGCTTGTGTCTGCGCGAGGCCATTTGAAATCGAAATATATCCCGCTTCATTATCGCCCAAGCGCGCGATTATCTCGTCAGAGAAACGGCGTAACAGCGTAATAAATATATGTATATTTTGTCTTTTTTCCTCGTCGCCAATTCTGCGGAATCATTATGGGAGACAGAGGGAGAAACAGAGAGAGAGAGAGAGAGAGATACACTCGTCCTTGAACCAAGGAAGCCGATTACATCTACAATTTCCAACATTGCTCACAATTTTGCAAATCAGGCGATTGCAGCAGTAATTAGAATAATATATCCCATATATATTATAATTAATATGACACTAATATCGAAGTGATGTTTATTTCAGAAAATAATATCGTCGACAAAAAATCTATCTAAACGAAATTGCGTACAACTTTACATATTGGCAGATAAAAATTGATGATTAATTTGACTCAAAGAAATCATTACGTAAAAACGAAAAATAGAAGAAATTTACATATCTGATCTATAATTAACAGTAGTTTTAATTAAGTAACTGTATCTCTTAATAATCTCTCGCGACTATCTGTTCCTGTTTCTTTTTTTGTTTTTTATTACGGGTGTGGCACGAATATTTTCTCGTTGATACTTTGCGAATAACGCCTAAACCTAACGCGACCACATCGACAATTCTCTGATGACTTTTACATCGTAGAACGAACGGACGAGAAAGACGAGAGAGGGTTGGAGAGACCGCTATTTATGGGGGTTGCGCGTACTTCTGTCGGACGCACGCTTAATGTAAAGCTGGTCTTATCTTTTACGCGATTTAAGGGGCTTGTAACTGCACATAATCACGCAGCACGCGTTTCCTTCCCTCACCGGAATCCGTTGAAATGCCCGTTTCTTTTCACCCCTGGACTTAACCTACGCCCTCGCGCAATCACTCCGCGGATACGCACGACCTTTTTATTACGTCTTTACACTTTCATGAGTCACGTTATGGAAATGTAATCCCGGTGACAATTACATTCCCCAGTCGCATTTTTTACAAGCGAGAGAATTAATAATCAATTAAAATGTAAAAATTAATATAGCAAAACGTCTCTTACAATTCGTGCGCGCGCTATCGTTATCTCAATTCCGCTTTGATGTCGCATTGTTAAACTACGCTGCGGTCGTTTATTCTCCTATGAGCGTTTACGGAAATTAGGCGACGTGCAATTTTGCGTTTTCGGGAATCGCGCGAAGGGAAACACAATATCACACTTCGCGCAACTCCCGGAAACTGGAACGACCTTCTCGGAAGACGTATAAATGCGGACCACGGGCTACAACCAAACAAGAGACGTTAGCGGTCCGCAGGTACAAGCATAGACGTTTGTGCTTTAGCCCGGGATTAGCGATCTCGCGTGCAGAAACGAGATGGAGGGTGAGTAGGAGGAGATTTGTGCGGTGAAATTTGCGCAGTCCGCGCTTAACAGCCGCGCGTTGACAGTTTGGTAATGGAGCCCGTGGAGTTCGGCGCAAGATTCAACACCGACGACGTCTGGTGTGGACGTATCTCGCCAGTCGATATTGCCTTTCGGCGACCTGAAAGACCTCTCCGTATGTGTCGGTGCGCGCGGAAAACGCCCAAGGTGGTGGTGTGTCGCGAGTACGGTGCGAGCTACATTCACGTCGAAAGCCACTTTGCCACGGAGAGCGCGATGGCGGTGGTTCGCGACGTACGTAAAGTGTGTGTGGTACAGAGCGTGTTATCGTCGCGGCACGCAATATCGCAACTTCTCTCGAACTACTAGAGTGAAATCAATCTTTTCTCTGCCTAATGACACGTACGGTCGACGCGAACAGCAAATTACAACAACGGCATAAAATTGAATTTGCGAAGAAAATGCGATAATAATTATTTTAGTTTTTGATAATTTCATTTAATTTGTTGGAGATAAAAAAATAAATTTAAAACTTAACGCCAAGAGATACAGATTTTACTCTGGAATAACACAGATGTCAGTTGCATTTTGAACCTTTTTCAGTAAGAATGTTCACACTGAAATATTAAAGTTTTCTCTTACGTCGTAAACGATCATAAATATTATATTGAGGTTTTCCTATTGAAATGGTCTTAAACACTCATAAATTCTCGCAAAATCAAAAACTTTTGAATACCATCTCTGAAAGACCCTCAGCTCTTTTTCACGATACGCACAATTTTCCAACAATAGCCTACACTACGGAAATTTCACAGATTTCACAAAAAGATTTCACTCCTTTGTCGGCCAAATCAATCCTCACTACGGTTAGCTCGTTATATCTTAGGTCTTCTTTGACATTATATCTTATACAGGTTTTCTTTGACAGAGACAAAATTCTCTTCTCACATCAAACATCGTTAACATCAACCACACTGAAAAAAGATTTTTGTTGAGATAATCAAACTTTGGTAAATCATACCAAATAAAGTGTTTTGGAAACCAAATTTTGGTTAAGATTACCAAAATTTGGTAATCTCAACAAAACTGTTTTTTAATAACAAATTTGTTAATAACGTGTAAAATACTTCGTGTTCCACAATTTAAAAGAGAAGATATAAAGAGAACCGTGAAATCCTCTCTCGACTAGATTTTTTTTGACGCGCGTTTTTAATTACGTTTGTACCTAGCAAAACCTAGATTTTTTTTTCGTTCGGTTTAAGCGGGATCTATCGCTCGGCGGTAGCTCGCTTTTGATGGGATTTACGTGCGCAAATGCACGTCGGAGAATTCCGACTTTGCTGGACGCACTACTGTCAGGTGCAACAAATCGGTCGATCCGATGCCCGAGGATTAAAACCTTTGATGCCGCTACTCGATGACACATCGCTTCGTGATTAGCACGCGGCTTATCGCGCGAGTCCGATAGAACTCGGCGATATTCTATCTATGAAGTTGCTCGACTATCAATATATCGCGCCAACATATCGATGATGTCACTATGTACTTTTCTTCGATCTATTATGAAAGAGCTTTTATCACAACAGAGCTAAAATAGCTCAATAAAAGATGATGCGAATAATCATCGTGTTAGTCGCTTTAACTGACAATTAAATAATTACCTCTCGGATAACGTACTGCGCGATAATCGCAGAATAATTTTTAGTAATTATTTTTATTACTGATCGGAGTTCGAATTTTTACAACAAACGTTTTATTTTCTAAGATGTCTAATTGAAAAAAAAAGGAAAAAAAAAAGAAAAAAAAGAAAAAAAAACAGTGTGACAATCGATAACTATATTAAACCATCGATGAAAAAAAATCAATCTTAAATTCTCTAAATCAATAAGATAGAGAAAAAAATAAGATTTACAAAGTAAAGAAATTTCTCGGTTTGTTGGCGTGATTGATTTGTTCTCTGCGGCCAATCTGTAGTAAAGAAAAACCACCTAAGTAGTAACTGATCTCGAACATGATCGATGATCTTTTTCCGTAAAACACGAATTTAGCTTTTATTTGTATATTTGGAATCGAAAAAAAAAAAAGCATTGTGGAAAGCTATACAGAGCTGCTTGTGAACGAATATATTCGCACAGTGGGGTTTCTCAGACACCTCAATTCTCACGAAAATAACGTTTTTCGCCTGGTGGGTCCTGCCGAAGAAAGGAAAGGAAAGGAAAGCAGAGGAGGATGGTGGGCGATGTCGATGACCGAGAAACGTCGTGAACACATACTCGACCTCGTGAATCGCCATTCATTTTTGCGACTTTTCCCTCGTCCTCTCTTCTGTATCCCACGGGAATTCGAAATCGCAGATTGCCGTTAGAGAGACTCAAAGAGAAAGAGAGAAAGAAAGAAACAAGAAAGAAGGGAGGAGAGATGAAGGCGGAGAAAAAGAGAGAGAGAGAAAGGCGAACGGAGTAACCTGGCCAAAGGATGCAAAACTTCCGAAAAGGAGCACCAGGAAAGCGTGAAGTGCGCCAATCACGAGGCCGTTATTGGCGGCAATTATGATAATAGCATACCTCGAGCGCGAGAGCGGTGCGCTAAGCTCGCGCGCGCACACACACACGCGCATATACGGGGTGTCCGGCGATTATTCGCTGCGTTCTTCACCGATAGCTTGTTGGACGAGTCGAATATCGCACTATTGCTTTCAATAAAATCCAAATAAAATAATTGCGTCAATATTTAAAATTTGAAGAGTAAATTTTTAAAAAACTTGTAATAAAAATATAAATAAATTATATAAGTTTGCGTGAATAAATAGAATTAATTTAATCAGAACAGTTTTGAGATGTGCACTTTTACTTAATATAAAAAATATATAAGGGCAAGTATTATAGTCCGTTTGGTAATTACACGAAAGCGATGCGGTTTCGGCAAGGGCCACCCGGTGTACACGCCGCGGCATCGAGAGAAGAAGAGCGCCGTAGGCTCGCGAAATACCGGTCTCTATTAATCATGTAAACGATTTATCGCGGGTAGAAATATTACTGGCTGCGATAATTACGCGCAAATTACGCTTACGAAAAAGCGTGGAACATGTGATCGTCGCGCGGCGAGCGAGGGTGGCTGGCGAAGATTTCCGCGCGCTTTCACGCGAATGAGCCGCTTTTTTATTTTTTTTTTTTTTTGTTAAAGCTGAGAGATTAGGCGGGCAAGCCTTTTATTTGCACCTTCCCCCGTTACGGACCGATAAGCCCGCAAACGAATAGATTAGGAACACACACGCTACAAAACAACCCGTAGATAAAACGTAATCGCGAGGGGGATCGTCGAGCGGCAAGTTTTGCCATTCGGCGGAAAGAAGTCTATAAATTGACGGCGGCGGTATTTCTCAATTACCGTCGACTACGATTTTCTATTTGTGGTTTTCTGCCGCGATAAATTTACTTTAGCGCCGTTTCCGTTTTTGCAAATGCGAAAGATTTTTCTTCCGCAGTAGAAAACAAAGTGCGACGATATACTTCGAATTGCGAGTTGGTAACACGCAAGTTTCGGCGAAATTGTTTTAATTCGAGTTGCGCGCTTTTGTGCGCGCGCGTCCATAAAAATGACACCCATATATGGTATATCACGGCAGCGAGGATGCGCACGCGGATAATCGCGGACTTCACGAAATCTTGCAACGGACATCCAGCACCGAGTTAATTACACGTCACGTACTATCGCGAATAGTTTCGTGCTTCTAATTGGACACGTGTAGTTATTTGCTCGGCCGCTCTACGTACGTCCGCGTAAGTATACACGTACACGCACGCGAGAGTTTGCGGGGCCGAGTTGGCGCGGTCCTCTCTATGTAGACGCCCTATAGACGCTCCATAAAAGCGCGCGGACACCATAACTTCGCGGACACGCCACCCACGCGTACGTAGATAAAAGAGAAAGCGAGGAAGAACGAGAGGGAAAGAGAGATAGAGAGAGTACGAGACGAAGAGCCAGTGTGCAAACGTGTGTGCACACGAGCTGCGTACAAACTAGCCTGCGTACACACGTATACGCACGCACATTCGTATCGGAATCGATCGCAGCTAACCCCTTCAAAGTCGCAGCGAAAGGTTTCGCATTAGATATGCAGAAACGCGTGCACCGTCGCTTACCGCGGTTTACCGGGCAATTTAGCGATCCTTGGGATCACTTGCGGTATAAGATGGCTAATTAATTGAGTCGTTTGCCCCGCACGCATCGATTTGCGCAGCGAAAACGAGAGCGCCGTATCGTCGAGATCGGGGCAAACGAGAGAAAACGAAATCGGGTGCGAAAGAATTTTTGATACGACTTGCATCGCTTCGAGTTAATATTGTTCCGCAAAACATTAAATTGCTTCTTTTGTACGGATTCGCGTAGTTCAATATTTTGCGGAATTAATTCCACGGAGAAAAAAATGGTTAAAACTTGAGAGGAAGAAAAGTTGTAAAAGTAATGTAAAAGTTTTTATATTATCTGGAATATAAATCTCTCTCCCCTCTCTTCCTTGACTTAGTCTCGCGTTCCTACCTATCTACCGAGTGAAAATTGTATATAAAAGCGGCGAATGCAAAAAATATCAAGCAAACAGAAAAATAGCGTGTTAAAAATGTTAAAAATGTAAATGCGCCCGATGTAAAAATACGCCCGCACAACCTAAGAGATTGATCTATCGCACGACACATCTTGTACAACCCTTCAGCGCGTTGCTACATGAACGTCGCATGTGTAAATTTCTGTGTAAAACGTAAGCTTTTCAACACCAAATCGGTCAAGGACGGACAAATATTTCGCATCCTAGGCAATAGCAACGCGACACATGCAAAAATAATATTTTTCTGCACTATAAATATTGCATAGTTTCTATTTTGTTTGTTTTTTTTTTTTTTTTTTTTTTTTTTTTTTTTTTTCCCTTTTCACACATTTTTAAAAATAAAACAGTCAATTGTACTCGTAACAATTTATAAAAACATCAAAGTTTCGCTAATTGATAAAATATTTCAAATTCGCGCAACAAAATAATTTTTTATCGAATAATTTAATCAATGTTTAAATTACGTAAAACAGTCGCGCGTACGCCGGTAAAAAAAAATGTATGTACGAATATTAAATTATATAATTTGTAGCGCGATGTAACATCGAAGCGTTACTTTTCCTCATTACATTGCCACTGACAATATTGATTGTTCGTTGAGGCGCTTCGATGAATAGCGAAAAACTTGCTGGCAAGAAGATAAGCTATCTCGGTAATAACTCTAAGTGGCGCAACGACGAATAAAATTTCGATAACGCCTCGACTACGCCGTGACTCCCCCGCGTTAAACGGCGTATGTAATGCGATGCGGTGGATCGTTAAGATTTTCTCGTTGTAATCCGCGCGAAAATAAGCACACGCGGCGCGGCGGAACAATCGTCACTCTTATCGTCAGCTGATTAGAACGATTATTTTATAAGTCGTGTATGTATTTCGCGAATCGATTTCTCAACACGACTGACATTTCAGTCGCGTATAATCTAGCCATAATTTAGCATAATTCTGAATAACTGATGTTATTCTCTCTCTCACACACAGTAATTTCTATAGAATTATAAACGTATTTCTCTCTAAATACAACACAAAGTGTTTATACTTCATAATAAATTTCGAGAGAAAGTAATAAAATGGATATTGTAATAAAAACTTATTTTTATTACAAAAATCCATTCCGACCTGACAAAACATCACAATTTGAAAGAAATGTATACACGTTAATGGAACCGCGTAAAGATAGAATAATATATTGCCAACCAACACACATCTTCCTTCTTTTCCTTCGAGGTGTAGCTTTCTTTTCTTCCTTTTTCATTATTATCGTGACGTATACTGCACACGTCCGCAACGCGGCGGTTTTCTCGCGCGCGCGGGGCAAGTACATTTTTCTAAAACACCATAAATCATCCAACCGTCCATCATCTCATAACGCCAAGCTACAAATTACGCGACCGGCAACGGGAGAAACTACGTACGATATCGACTGCAATAATGCGAATGTGGAGCAACAACGTGCCGCGCGCGAGCGCGAAAAGTATTCCCTTGATCCGCCGTGATCATGGGAATTGATCGGAGCGGAGATGTTCTCCATAGCCGGTCTGTAATTTCACGGAAACTTCCGCTACATTCGGTGCGCGCGAGCGCTTTTTCCTCCGCGCACGCGCTTTTCCCTATTCCCGATTCGACGTAACGATTAACGATATTCTCGCGCGCGCGACGAGACGATTATTCTCGACACAAAATACACAATCATTAACGTTCGCGCGAATTTTACACATTATATACTTTAATTTCTCGCTAAAATTCGCCAAAACAAAACAAAGCTTTACCTTTCGCGAAAAAACAGAAGAGCTTGCAAATTTGTTTATCAGCGGAATGTCAATAACGTTCATTTTTTTCCTCCGCTTCTCATATACAATTTTAAACAATGAACTGCTCTCTCCGGTGTTCCCATGAAGATAGCGAGAGCAAAGAAGGAGGGAAAAGGGCGGCAATTACGCGTAATTCGCAGGTGTTGTGAGAGAATGGCGGTCGCTGAATGTGTTTTCGACCTTAATCGCGGCAATTTTTCTGCCATTACTAAGTTTATCGGCACAAGCTCTCGTTTCGCTCGACACGACCGGTATGCTCGATTTTTTTTATTTTTATCTTTTTTGACTTTGTTTTTTCTACGTTGTACCTATTCTCGATCTTGGTCGGTTCGGCTAAAGAATAGAAAAGACGCGCAAGAAATAGCCGTTGCGGCGTTGTTGCATTCATTAATCTCGAGAGCAAAAGAAGATCCGTTGCACGGTAAACCCGCTACTAAGAACGGTAATCCGATAGGAGAGGCTATTACATCGCAGATACAATTTTCATCTATTTACTTAGCCGTTTACATGTTGATAGCTCCGGGAGAAAACGTCCGGTAAAAATTTCTTATTCATCGTTTTACAGAAATAGGATTTTATACATCTCGCGCAATTATTATCCTATAAAATGAAACTTTTTTACCTTATAAATAATATTTAATAATATTTAATACAAGGATATTTAAAATATATACGGCGAATATTTGTATTCCGTGCAAAACACGAGCTATTTTTGTTCGCGTAGTTTAATAATAAAATATATTGCGCAAAAATAGATCTCAAAAAAAAAAAATATATATATATATATATGTATAAAAACTCATCCAATGTGTTTCAAAAGTAATCTGGAAAAGTATTCAAATATTTACAATTTTTCAAAGTAGATTCGCAAACTGTATGCACGTTTTCAAAGCGATCGGAACAAATACTGAAATACTGTAATAACATGCGAATAAAAAAAAAAAAAAAAAATAAGAGAAGCGCTAGATATTCGTGTCAATTTATGTCGGCAATTAGTCAAAAGTTTTTTAATTTGTTAACACATACATACACGTGGGTCAAAGATGTACTTTCCAAGTTGCTTCAATGAATTATGCCGCAAACTTATTTCCCGAAGAAGCCGATTAGGTCGTGTTGTTTTTTCTTTTTTTTCTTTCAAGTAATTCTCTATTTTTTTATTCTCTATCGAGAGAGTCGTGTGTCAGGGTAATATTAAAACGCTATCCGTTTCCCGGGCAATGAAGTAAATATGTCGAAGACGATGTAGAAATACGATCGGCCGGGTACCACGTTCAGGTATTTCCCGTTTCCCCATATATCTTCGCCACCTGCACCCGTTTCTCAACTTTTTCATCGGCATGTCCTCTGCATGTTTCATAAGGACCCCTCGCGCAAGAGGTGTAAAAACCGGGATCGGCAATGCGTCCGCGGAGAAATGAAGCGGTAAAGTATAAAACTCGTCATGTGACATCTGCGCGCGACGTAAGACCATCAGCGGAAAATCTTCGAAAAGTGAAAACGCGACGTAATTGTTAATGAACGAATTAGACATGTTAATTTAAAAAAAAAAAAATTACTGAACGCCAAGTTCTATCTTATTCTTTAGTAAAATGAATTATTTCTGTTAAGATGAATGCTATTCTCAACGCTTTAATTAGAGTTGCGCCGAAGCGCCGTCGCACTTGTTTCTTTTTTTTTTTTTATATATACCCGGGGGACTGCGGATGATGCATTGCTTCGAATGAAATATTAATTAGGAGTCGTCGCATTGTGTGCCAAACTATTCTCTCCTTTATACGAAAATATTCATTATGATTCATTAGTAGCGCCCTGTGTGTTTCCCGGCGTATTATTTATCATCCGCATCTCTCTCGCCAACCGACATTAATTAACGAAAGCCGCATTAACGTTCGAAAGAGAGTGAACCGAACAGTCCGCGAACGGCATGGTGTTTTTCGCGCGGCGCAAGAAATTTTCGTCGGACCCGTGGAAAAAAAAGAAGCTAGGATAGGCGCGTCAGCGGCTTTGTTCCCGCGACTTCTTTGTTCGCGAACTAGAAGTAACTAGTTTTTCTCGTCACACAAAAGAAAAAAAACCCATCTTCTCTCACCGACTAAATTATCGTTTATAAAAATAAGTTGGAGAGTCCATCAATCTCGGGATGAATGGTTCCTCGCGCGGCTACCGTCGCCGCGCGCGCCGATAGTCGCGTCTGGGATCATCGATTGCGTTTATTTCTCAAAGCGTTACGCGTGTGTTGCACCAAGCGCGTCGTTCGCCCCGCGCTCGGTCAATTATTATCGACTACGAGGTTTCCAACGAGCGGGAATGACCCTGCGCTTTTTCTCGCACATCATACAAACGTATGCCATATGGCATGTGCGTGTCCCCCTTCTCTTTTCGCGGGATTAATGATATATCGGGCAAGGGCGAAAAACACCGAGGGACATTTATTCCGACGCTCGTTTCTCCCGTCGCGAAAACTATCGTGAAATTGTTTCCGCGAGTTTTCCCGACAGAACTCAATCGAGATGACAGATGACTTCAGTATAAAGAGGCAGAGAACTCCGGAAGATGCATAATGCAATTTTTGACGATAAAACCGTCGCTGGCTCAACACTCGTTAAACGAGTTACGTGCAATTGTGTGTGGAAAACAAAAACTTTCTTCTCCGAGAAATCCGACAAAGAAAGTACACGAAGCAAATGAAGTACCTGAATATGCAGTCGCACGACACAACAAGACAAATGTCGTGTCGTCCGTTACGTTATTGTACCCGACAATTAGTCGGAGGCATTAAGAAGCGGCCGGTGTCGGAATGACGTCGACAAGTCGACAAGTCGTAAAGTGTTACGCAAGTGTCTCGAGTGCGTGGCGGATGACAACGCAACGGGACGGAGCCCTCTCTCTCTCTCTCTCTCTCTCTCTCTCTCTCTAATCGCTCCGCGCCCATCCGATATTGATATAAATGAATCACCGGGCGCTCCCTCGACTCCTCGATCACCGAACGCCGAAATTTCGTGCAACTTCGTTCCCGAAGTTCGGTTGCGCGACGACACGACGGTAACTTATTCCGTTCGCGATGTTCCCTTAAGTTTCGCCGCGAAGTTTAACGTTAATCAGCCCGCACCGCACATATATACACACACGTAGCGCACGAAATTATATCAGGCCCGATTGTACATTTCCGCAATGTTAATCAGACTCGCGCTATCTTTTCAACCTCGCAAAACTTGACGTTTATGAGACGTTTCCTAATTGCTTTTGGATTTGCGTGTGTATACACGTTGTGTTTCTACGCTCGAAGATTGCGCGAAATTTTCAAAATAAACTATATATATATATATATAGAAAAAGATTTTTCCGATGTTAGAATCTGCAGACTGACGCGAATCGCCAGCGAGCAAAACCGACTGATAACCGCGGAAATTTCTCGTGTAAACGAAGATTTTAGTCTTTTTACTCCAAAAAAAAAAAAGATAGATAAGAAAACTGAAACTTTTTCTAACGTAACATTCTTTCGCGTTATCAAACCTGCGAGCTGACAAGCTGGAACGGAGAATTACTTACGAGCCAACTGATGGTCGCAAGCGCGCGGACTTTGGTGTAAACAGACTAGTTTGTATTCTCGGGGCAACCTGCACGCGCGCTTTGAGCATTGACTTGTAAAACGAGACCAAACAGGGAGGTCTTCCCGCGGGACACGTCAAAGCGAGCCTTCCGTCGCTCCCGGTAATCTTTGGCTTAATGACACGACATTCGCGTCGTCTCACAAATTATCCTTAGAAATTCAAAGCGGGCCGCCAGTCTCACAAATTTAACTCCTTTCTCCCGAATATGTATATATGTATATTACACATGCAAGTTTAGTTCTCCGCAGTCTCTGCAATCTAGATCCTTTCAAACTAAAGCTTATTTTTAAACACAAAAAGTGTTTCCCTTTCTGGCGTATAAATAAACTACGTTTGACATACTTTCTTCGCAAATAGTATTATTTGTAAAAAAAAAAAAAAGTCTTATTTTTACGTGTTCGCATCAGCGTTTTGAGGTTGCTTACATTAAAGTTAGTCTTAAATATTGAAGAATATCAGCGCTTTGTAATTGAAAAACATGTATCGACTCAAACGTTACAACGTGTAACTCTGCGATTAATGTATATTCTCCTGATGCTGAAAACGAAACGCTGAGACATCGCGAAACTTTTATTTATTTTTGTTCTCTGTATTTCTATCTCGATACGAATTTAGTCTCTGCGAATGAATATCTGACTTTCCGACTTGTAAATAAATAACAAAACGACAACAACTCGATCAGCATGACGATTTAAAGTCGATAATCGCGCGTCTTGAGAATCTCCTTGAGAGCAAGGATGTCGGCTCGTTGTTAAACCGTACATAGAGATTATTAACCAGCCGCAGTGACATGCACTTCGTTGTTAACCGTGCTCGCGGAATGAAACGCGCGTTTCCATCGCTGCGAGTATCGTAGTTTAATAACAAGTTCTAATTAGAAGCTGTCATCGTGATAATGTTTCCGCTAAATCACGATATTGTAATTGGCTGTAAAGTGAGACGCAAGCGAGAACTCAAGAACCAGTCGCGATACCGACTCTCTCTCTCTCTGTCACGTCACTTCGTCCTCCCTCCCGTTTTCTTCCCGTTTTCATTGGTGACAAATCGAATTTTGCAAGCGGCGAGGAGTCGCTGATTGAAAATCAAAGGCCGCATTTCCGCCACCGAGATTTCCCACTGTTCGCAAACGCCGTGGCGAAAACGGGAGGATTTGTTCAACGCGCAGAAAGTAAATCCCGTAGTAACCCACTCGGATTAGAATTGATTTCGATTTCTGCATTGTAAATTTGTGAAGAAATCACCGATGGAAAATCGAGGACTGCATTATCCACGTTTAGAAATCGACTTTTTTTGTTTCTTAGCATTTTCGTCTTTATATTTCGTCGTCTTTTCCAGCGCGGATATCGCGCTTGTGACACGTAACATATTACGACAACGTTTCGCAATATTTACACTTCTCGTTCGAGACGAATTTTTACTCCGATGCAAACACAAACGAAACATCTCACAAGATTGCATTCTCACGTTGAACATCAACGTCTTTCAATTCGCGCTTATTTGTCAATTCCGAAGTTAATATTATCTTTATTTGTTCGTCCATTTTTTCCGTCAACCGCTGCGATGTCTAATCTGACATTCTTTAAGATACCACGAGTTTACGAGTGTATACATTTTCTAAAACGCAAACATATTTCACAGATCACCCGAATCATCGTGTTCGTGCAGATGCGCAAGAATTTCAAGTACACACTTTTTGTTTGATGATTCGTATCTAATCTCTCGCTGTTAGCCCGTCTAATCACGAAACAAAGTAAAGAGATAATCGTATCTCTTCGTTAACCACGTCAGATTCAACATTTCCCGAATGTTCATCTTTGCTGTCATCGATATTTTTCACGAAAAAGACTCTCATTTTAAAACGCGTAAATTCACACAACGACTTTGCCGTGCGCCGTATCATTCCGCAATCCGCGCGCAAAATCGACGATCATATTTCCGCTATGCGACGAATTAAAAAAAATTTGCTCCTTTCCCATTTTCGCGAATAAATTGAAACGCACGAGACTGTTCTCCCGGTAGAGTGGGGAAAAAAAAGAGAAAACGACCAAGTCCTCGATCATGTTCCGACGATCCTACGGAATTTCAGAATTTGCAGTTCTCCACATTTTCTGCTTATTACAACCTATACCGTTACCTAAACTATTCATACGCGTCACACGGTGAAACGTACGAGAATATATATATATGTGTTCGTACTTGGTCGCAGTAAAAAGATCGAACCGATGATCGCGGCTTACGTAACGAACAAAAAAAAATTGATATTTTCTGGTGATTACATTCGTCGTTATGAACTTTTTTAACACGACGTCCGAAATACATGAATCAACATAAATTAATCACGGTTTTTGGCCGTTAACAGACGTCAATAGATTGATAGATTTACTGATAAATTATTGATGCGCGTTAATTTTTAAGTCGCGGAAAGGAAATTGCGAAAAAAATTCCCATCACACAACGTCGATAGATTGTTTTTCAACGACCCGATTTTATCGGTTAAAACTGTTTAAAATCACCGTCATTTTGTCTATCGCCTTAAACCTGATTAGTAAAAATCCTATTTTTCGCACTTCCAACGCATTTTTTTTTTTTTTTGGCACGTAAATTGACACGCGCGTTTAACGCGCGGGTTTGTTGTTTGACGCGAACGTTTATAATCTCCGTTCAAAGGAACATGTTGAACAAACCCCGGTCGATCGTGTTTGCACTATGGACTAAACGAAAATATAACGTGTTTTTCATGATTTTCTATGCGCGCCGTTACACCTGTCGTTATCTAAATCTATCGCGTATCGCGATCAGAATTAAATGAGCGCCCGTTTTCATTCCGCCGCACAAAAAAAAGGCCGTAAAATCAATAATCGTGTTTTCGCGATCGGACGAGTTCGAAAATTTGCTCTTTCGCAGCCTCGCCGCAAATTTATACACCGCGCGATCGCGGGGAGAATAGTCGTCGCTTGTTATTCCGTTCGTCCATTTATTTCCGTGCGCCGACAACGCTCTCGTAATAATATGTGCAACACTTCATTCATCGATTATCCGACACCTTCGAAGTCTATAACAAATAATTGGAACGTCAAATCCGAGTTCCGCGATAAAAAAAAAAAAAAAAAAAAAAAAAAAAAAAAAAGCGCGGAAACTTGATCGTTGCACACGCGTAAATTTGTTTCGAATGCACATTGTTTGCGCTACGTTTTCATTGCCGATTAAATTTTCATCTTCCCTCCCTTTTTCCCAATCACTAATTAAATGAATACAAATTAATTTATCATCCCAATCGTCATGTGTGATTGATTATGCACTGATTTTTGGAGCATGAAATTTACATCGCAAATGCAAATAAATAATAATTTTTTCACTGCGTTTCCGCGCGCGTGTCGCCGATAGAAAAGACACGAGATTTTCACCAATCAAGAACACGAAAATCATTTGCACAAAATATATATATATATATATATATATATATATCACAATAAAACCAAATCCTCGATTTTTCATCAGCGCGATTTTCAATCCTCCCCGCCGCACTTGTTTTCCAAAACACTGCGCCAAGTGATATCGGCGAAATATTTTTCACTTCGATTTTTCACCAAATTTTGATTTCTGCACACGCGAGTAGATCGAAAATCGCACTATGCAACACATCGGGACGGTTGTACTTCCGCGGTCAAGCGGCTCGAAAAACGGTACCGTCGCTCCAAAACGAAAGCACCCGGAGTTGACGAACTAATTTCCTCCCCTTCCCCTTCCGTCCCGCCGACCCAACCGACGCACTTCGATTCCGAACACCGCTTTTGCATTTTCCACTCTCATCACAGATCCACGGGATACGCGAAAATTTCGCATCAAGCGAGAGCTATTCGATAAACCGCTGCATTTCGTTCCCGTCGCTCCGAGCGATGGAGCTCGTTTTAATCTCGATCCCGGGCGTCGTTCTCCCGAATGCCGCGACGCGCGTATCTCGAAAACCGAATACGGTCCGCGTATCCGAGAAACTTGTTGTTTCCGGACGAAAGTTTGGAAAACAGAAAACAGATCCGCAGAAGTACATACCGACCGATAGTTAACGGAATACCGTTGACGGTACTTACGAGATAGTGGATGAGGAAACCGATGGGATCGTAGCACATCGCACACAAAACCAGCAAAACCGAAACAGAACCAAGGGCGTCACTGTCACACCGAAACACACTGGCGAGGTCCGAGCCTCGTTGTTGTTGTTGTTGTCGCACACACCCCGGTTGTGAGCAACTCTGGTCCGTCGCTGCACGTCCTGCCGACGGACGGCAGCTATATTCAGCTGCGTTGCTCCCCGTACGGGGCCCTTTTCTCTGTCAAATTTTCCGTCCAGAAGAATTTTACCTCCCCTTTAAATCTTCACTCAAGAATCCCGTACAATATATCGAATCACGTCGCGATCACGATTTACGAACGTATCACACTCCGCGGAATCGTGCGATCGCAGATATCTGTTAAGTTTCACACTTCAAGTTACACACTGAACGTAGCCGCCCGCGCGCGTTGAGCGCTGCTCGTCACGGTTTACTCTGTCGTACAATAGTCGTAAGTCTCCATGACGAGGAGAGTCGCGGCGAGACGAACTGCAACGAGTTGACCCAACGACCGGCGGCGAGGATAACAGGAGAACGAGTGATACCCGTCGCGGCGGTTACGGCAAGGACGGGAACGCGTAACGACTCATCCTTCACGACGGCGACCGAGAGACTGAGCAAGCGCAGGGGGTGCGAGAGTACCTATCCCCACCACGCCTGCCGAGCGGCGGCGGCGGCTTTTCCCACTACCGAGCGTGCGCTCTGGTCGGTTCCCCTCGTTCTGCTCCGACTCTAGCTTCGAACCCAGCGCACCGCGTCCTTCGCCCCGCAACAACTTCAAGCCGGTGATGCTCTTTCTTCCCGCGTTTGCGGTATCGCGCGTTTTCCTTCTATTCTATCTCGCCCGTGTAAACGCGAAATTTTCGTCGCGTCTGACTCGGAAGTTGCATCGTTCACTGTATTCACAGGCGCAAAAGTTTGAATATCATGTAGTCGATAAGTTCAATGCGACGAGATTCGTCGCAATCGCGAGGATTTCTCACAATTCCAGTTGGTCTGCCTTGGACGGAAAGAATCAATTAATCTAAGCTGGAACGGCGGAAATGGAACACGAATCTCTCAGAGATAAGAAAATTCTAATCTTGTACACTACAACTAGTAATCTACACATATACATTCCGAAATTTTATAATATTTATTAGTTTGCTCCTCTACGAGTTTGTTTTATATCATAAATCATGTACAAATAAAATATGCGCGCACGCACACACAGACAGACACACACACACACACACCCATTCACATCGCAATAGATTCGACACATCTACGCGATTTGCAATGCTTGGATTCGTGTCAGCTAGCTTTCGCCCGTTGAACTCTGCTTTCTCTAACTCGATCTCCGAAGAGATGATGTGAGTTTTATAATTCTTATTACTTGTTATCGCTGCCCTTTCTACGCATACGAGGAAAGTAATAATATCCGATTTTGGTTTGTAGAAAACAAACGACTACAAGGTCACGACGCTCGAGAATCGACAAACAAGGTCGTACGACGTCATTCGTTGTTGCTGCACGTCGTGTGCTGTTCTTTCGATATTTGCATCATCAGCAAACTGGTGAATACTTTTATTTTTCTAAATTAAATATGTAAAATGCTGCAAAAATAAATAGTGACACATATATGTATAAATAAACAGATATAGATACGTATCAAAATTGTGTAAATCCAAGAAACTCGTATCAAGATATATGCACAAAAAAATATGAAAAAATTGTTCCGATATTTACATTATTTTGTATTTTTAATGGATTGTTTACGAGAAAACACTATTTATTTTGTATATATTGTTCAGTTTGATACTGTACAATATTTTAACGTACGCACATGAAAAGTATTGTGTCGCGAAAATATTTGCTTTTCGTATGGATATGATATATCTTATTTAACGCCATCGCGGTTGCGTATTCGTAAATTTTCATTGTTTTGCAACTTCGCAATTATTAACACAGCACGTTTCAAAAAACATATTCCTTTATATTGAACAGAATAAACGAGTCGAGTTTCATTCTGTAATTAATGATTTTTGCCAGATAATAGACTAGTTTATCTTGGAAAAATTTAAATTAGCGCTCATTTTCCGTATTTATGAGTTTGAAATTAATTTGTTTTTTCACAAACATTTCCATAGACAATACAGGTTTTCTCATTTTCCGATATTTGACATTCGTTTGTTTCGGCAACTGAATTTTAAATCGAGATTAATTGTACAGCGCTATATGTTCTCTTCGTTAAATTAAAGGAAAAACGCGAATCGGTGTGAATAAGACTCTCGACTTGTTTGAAAGTGAATCATCTCGAATGTGAAATCAACAGTAAGAAACTAACATTTTCTTAATGACGACCGGTATATCCTTCCGGTGATGAGCAATATGCTCGAGATACGGATTTCCGCTAATTTACACTTCCGTTAACGAATCGTTAACGCGGCGACGCGTTTTGTCTGTTGGTCCGTCCGTTAGCTGCTATATCAGGAAAATCGTTTAAACCGGCGCGTCCGCCTTCGCGTTTACAATAAATTACCGCTCGAGATGCAAGTGGCAGACGGGAAATTATCTACGACGAAGGAAAACAATCCAAGTGAGAGGTCGCAAACTCTCTCTCTCTCTCACTCGCGCGCGTTTAAACGCACGTCTGTCTCGAAAATTGCGGAAAACATCGGGAAGTTTCCGCTGACGTGGTAGACACTCTCTTTCTCTCTCTCTTTCACCTTCACTTTTCTCACCTTCACTTATGCAACTCTTGAGAGAGAAAGAGAGAGAGAGAGAGAGAGAGAGAGAACTAACAGAAGTTATCTTTGCTATCTTAACAAAGTACGAAATGATTCAGCAACTATTACATAATGAATGGAGAAAAGAGAGAGAAAGCGGAATAAAATTAGAGAAGTGTTTTAATAAAACCCATTTTAGAAACATTTTGAGGAGGAAAAAAAATATCCTCTTGCATGTAATTACGAGTCCTCGTTGATATCAGGAATTTTAGTAGAAATCCTCGCGATTCTCTCTCCGTTACGCAGAACAAAATTATAATACGTATTACTCTGTCTACTCTTCGGAAAGGAAGCGATTTCTAGTGTGCAAATTCCCGTTCTGCTGCAAATCTGATATAACGCATGAATGCACGCGTGTAACGTGCACGCTAATAACTTTATGATCGCGTTACATGCTTCGCGTTGCGATACAACCATATCCGCGACGGACCAATAGTGCCTCGCAATTATTCCGCGTCCTTTTTAGTCGCTTGATTTTTTTGAACAATGCAAATCTTAACATTACCACGTTGCCATCAATTATTGTTACCGGAACAGTTGCAATTTCGCACACGCACGCACATAAAGGAAAGAAATAACACGAGATTTTTATCACAACAATAGTGAGAAATTTTAAACTGTTATTTGTCGAAAACAGATTCCGATTTATAACGAGATACGGTATGAACTTTAATTAGATTTTATCTTGTTAGTTGTTACGGATTTTATATTCTCCTCTCTCTTGCGCTGTATACTCAAATTAAATTGTTCCAAATTGGATTTTGTTTTTAAAACATCTTTCGCGTATACATTACACACACGCGCGCGCACACAACAAGTAATAGCGACAAGCTTTATTTTCACATCGTACAAGATGTGAATTTCCGGAGTATATTATCTGGAAAATATCTACGCGCAGAGACTGTAAAGACAACGCTGTATAGGCGTCGCATACTTCGCCTCCCGTAATTCGAATAAAGATGAACCGCCCCGATGAGCGCGCATCGAGCGGTTTACGATGCATCGTGATCCGCGCGTTTCCGAAATCGCGCGCGACAAGGCGAGCTCGTAAAGTCCATGCGAAAACCGCAACGGGGGCGCGAGATGTATCGCCGCCATCCCTGAAGTTCATTCAACGGTATCTTCTAGCTAGAATCAACCGCGAACAAAAGAGCTCATCACCCTCTACACGAGGGTATCGAATAAACAACACAGATCGCGATCTACATCGCGGAAGGAGAAACGGGTCGTCCTTTCGTCGTCGAAGTGTGTTTCGAGAGCGAGTCCACAAAAGAGAGACGTTCTCGAGCGCGGTTGGTCTCTCTATTCTCTCTCTCTCTCCCTCTCTCTCAGAGTCGTTTGCAAGATCGCAGTTGTTACCTCGTGACACGGTGTCGCGATGACGCTTTAATCCACCGGCGGCGGCTCGCACCGGTGAACGAACGCCGCTCCGAAACGTCCCGCGGAATTTGTGGCGTCGTTTCGCACGGCCGATAACGCCTCGATAACCGCGCTCGCCGCGCGATGAATCACGAGAGCAACTCGAGAGCAATTCCTTTAGGAATTCAAGTTCCTCGCCGGATAAACTTTAAACGAAAGTCAAACGTGAGAGACGCAAATTATATATGTTTCGGAAGAGAAAGAGAGAGAGAGAGAGAAGGAAAATCACTCTCTCAAAGTTTTGAGAGTATCGTAAGATGTAGAAAACTGGCGTAGAGACGCAGACTTTAAAAATTCATAGAACATATTGAAGATTGTGTTTTCGTTCCGCTAAAAGAGAGTAGTATCTTGCATGTGTATTCCATGTTCTAAACATCAAGTAGGAAATACTTAGTAGGATGTCTAACAGAAAAATAAGAATAGAGAATCTAGAAGCGTAAAGAAATATTTTCTTGTGTATGCCACTTAGAATGTATTATGTTACCAAAGAAAACCCGTGAACTGGCTGCTAGATGAAATCTCTATTAACGATATCCTTGTGCGTGTACAAATTCTTGGCATGTGTCCGCCAATGATATGCCATTGTTGTCTAATTAACCGAACAACCGAATTCCTGTCACGGTTCTATCCTCGGTCGTTCGTATGCTCGTTTTATCCCGTTTCCATCTCGGTGTAAACGATTCGTGCCGGCGATTTCGGACAACACCCGGCCCGGTGGCAAACGTCAACAGTCCGGGGGAAAGCAACGTAAACTCGGGAACACAGAAAACGCTCGTGTGTCGTGTTCCTTGTAGCGTGCTTCACAGTTCACGAGATCACGACAATCGACCGGCGCGTTACAGTCAGTTCCGCAGCATTAGGGCAGCTGGCGATCCGCTCGGGATTCCAAGTAT
The DNA here is from genome assembly GCA_014839585.1 of Pseudomyrmex concolor. Classification (NCBI taxonomy): domain Eukaryota; kingdom Metazoa; phylum Arthropoda; class Insecta; order Hymenoptera; family Formicidae; genus Pseudomyrmex; species Pseudomyrmex concolor. The sequence goes on from QVOB01025656.1 coordinate 29,371, forward strand.
ACTCGAAAAGGACGAAGAAAAGGACGAAAGAACGAGAGGGATGGAGAAGAGCGAGCGGGGGCGGAGGGACTGTAGGTGGCCTATTGTCGAAACCCGAAGTCCGCATTCTCCTTTAACCCTCCGTGCCGCCATTGACTGTCTCTCACGACTTCATGCCGACTGCGAGAGAAAACGAGCGGGAGCTAGCCCGATTCGACGACGGAGTAATGGAGCGATCGAGAATACTTGCCCTGAAATCGCGTTGACTACTTCCACTCCCTTCCCCGGTCACATTTATTAACCCACGTCGTATTCGACTGTCGTCTACACGGCGACGTATAAAGGGGCGAGAGAGAATTCGTGCGAAGAGAGTGATGAGATCCTATTAATCTTGCGTCACCGCGCGCAATCTTGACAAATATACATTTTATTTCTTTTTTTTTTATTATTATTTTATTTGAAATTTTCGCGTTTTTTTCTACGTGTCATGTTTTACGAACTTATTTTTGTCGTGAAATCTCATCTTTGAAAGAAGGTCGATGTTTAATTTTCTTCATCAATTGACAAATATCCGATGTTTACGTTTCTGATAATGAAGAATCCCCGACTTGCGTGTGACACACACACACGATTAATCCTTTATGGACAGGCGTGAGACACATAACTTTGTACAGAACGAGAGAGAGAGAGAGAGAGAGAGAGATATGTTTATGTTGCAGAGCTCTTATCTTACTGCGAGCATTAATCTCCTATATATACCATTTTATCTCTTCCCAGCTTATATTTTCTCCTAAATAAATGATCATAAGTGTATCGACTGATGCCGGGCGGCTTGTCTTCAAAGATGTAAAGTTAATTACGCTCAAAATTTCAGACTGATTTATTTGTTATTATTGAGTTTTATTATATGTACGATACAAAATACGATATTGCGAAACTATTTATTAGCGAACGCGAATAAAATATCAAAAGTAAGTTTATATACTTAACAAGAAATAAATGGTATTTATAGATTTCGAACAGTTTGCTTTATTAGTCACAAGATTTGCGAATTATGCAATATCAATCAATGCCACACGTACAAACACACATTTGTATTTAAATTAGAGTTTTTCTTATCTTCGTCTTCGCTCGTAAAACTGATAATAAATCCAATTATCCGAGTCATCCATAAAAATTTATTCGCATTACCATACCTTTAGAATTCTCGAATAGTTAATGACTTTCCAACGTGTTGCGTCTTAAAAGTCGAGGTTGATTATTCATGCGCGCTCTTCGATAGATCGGTTCGTCGCGCGCTCTCTAAAGTGCAAGTGGAATCGGCCGCGTCGATAAAGTTTTCACGTGAGACACACTAGACGCGTTTCGTGCCAGGCCGGGAGCGGCTTCAATAAAATCGTAAACACGGCAGTTACTACACCAGTAATGTCATAAAGTTGGCCGGCGCAGGTATAACGAAGACGATTGCGGAACGCAACGCGCGTGTACGAATGCACGTTCTCTTCGAGAACCGGACTAATTGTGTGCACGCGAAAGGGAGAAATCGCGGGGGGAACGCGACGCGGAAAAATGCTGTCACCGAGATACCCGGTAATACGAGAGGAGAGGAAAGAGAGAAAAAGAGAGCGCAATCACGATATATAATCTGTAATGATGTTCGAGTCGAACTTCTCTCTCGACTGAGGTCGGTGAGTTTCGACGTGTAATTATTTGTCAGGTCAAATTAACGTTTAAGTACCAACGACGCTAAATTATAACAGCGGCGTTTCAGTTTTGTGATCAGCTCGCTTGGAGAAAGGGAAATGAAAACGCTTCGTTTCATATAATACGTTTTTTTTTTTTTTTTATGTGAATTACTTTATTTCCCGTGCGATTTCGCGTGATACAGGCGTGGGAAGAATTTTCTTTGTCTCTTTGCGACCGGGATTTTGCACGCGTGTGCATGTCACGTAAACGTGAAGTCTTTCTATTTTTCTCCCGAGAGTTGAGGAGAAAATGACATCTAGATCTACAATATTAGACAGCTTGCGTTACATCCGCTATCAGTTATCGACTAATTAGCAAAGATATACGCGTACGCGTGTGTTTGTGTGTACACTCGCGTAATTTTTCTTCATAGTTGTTTTTTTTCCCGCGACTTTGACGTGCATGTGTAACAGGAAAACGACAAGAGCGCCCTTATAAGAACGTGGACGCGGTAAACGTGAGCGGAGAACGGCGCGTTTGTGTGTTAATCATATGCAATCGTGTGTGTGCGTTTGCGAAGATCGAATCTTGAGACTCTCGGCCTCAGAGACGCGCGAGCAATATAACAGCGCTTAATTTAAATATATATTCCCTTAATCGTCTGCATTTATTTCATTATAATCCGTCCGCGCGGACGGTGGTATACCGCGCCATTTGCATTAACTGCTCGCATTACGTTTGTATCGCGGAGATATAACTCCTCGATCGGGTCGGACATACCTGCGAATAGATAGCATTGTACAACAGGTGGAGGGAAAGAGCGAGAAGAGAAAGAAAACAGAGATGAGATCCTTCCTGTGTGTAAGTATTTGCGTGTATTTCGCGCCAGGCAAGAAATCGCGCACGTCGCAATTGCAGTGTCCAGTTAATGAGTCGATACCTACATTGACGTATCAGAAGAAAGTATCGATATGCCGTTGTTCGGAATTTGTCTCAATAAATAGGTAAAAAAATTAGAAAAATTAATAAAACTTTTTAATATCTGAAGAGAGAGAAAGAGAAAAAATTATGAAAATTACTTCGATGTGAACGTACGTTGCATTGTTGCGCGGAATAATATCGGCATCTTCAGAAAAGCTAAGTCGAAAACAGGATCGTCAATCGAGTGACCGTATCGCGGTATTTCTACGTGTGATACGTTTATCCGTTCGGAGCAGTGATTCGCATCGAAGATGCGGGCATGCTGTAGATTATGGAGTGAGCTTTTGCATTCGAGGGATTTCGCTAATCCCTTCCTCCATACGTAATCCCATTATCGGATATTTTCCTTATTCTGTGAGTATTGCGCGCGTGTAACCACGTGCACGCTCTTCGAGAATACTGAAGCGCTTTCAGAGAATAATCATTACTGCAAATTCATGAAATTTGCAACCCTCGGGAAAGCTTTAACATGATAGTACGTCTGTTATTAAACACCGCGTATCCGAGTTTATGCATAAGTAAGAATCGACTTGTATTTTATTCAGTCACTAAATTTAAGCTAATATTGTCGAATGTGCAATAAACAAAAATGTATATATTGCCATTTTTTTTCTTTTTACGGAATTGCGAAAACTGCAGATTTCTCTAATAAGTCGTCACGTTTAATTAATAAAATCCTTTCTTCGTGTGCGATCTTGCGGAGAGAAAGAGCTCCCGGTTAAATCCTTAAATCATTTTCGACCAGTAATACAAAGTAAAGCTCGTACACGCCGCGCGCGCGCTCAGCTTCCACAAATTATCGCGAACCCACGCTTCGGGAGATTATCGGTGTGTGTGCGAGTCTTCGAAAATAATTATCATCTTGCAAAGATTAATGTCGAAAACAACCTCTTAAAAGCGAACGATACGACCAGTTAGGGAGGAAAAGGTACGCGAAATTCCTCTTCGCGGCGAATAACGAATTCCCAGGTATATATGTACGGGCGCGTTCGTGAACGCGTGAAATATGAAGGCGTGAGTGCATGCGTGCGTGCGTGCAGGCGGCGCGTGTTTGCAGCATCGGGCGTGTGTATCGACACGGGACGATACCGGTGACACGTATCGAACCGCATTGATTTTGCGTAGCCAACGTCTCACTCGCGCGCAACATATTTACCTGCCCGGACACGCGCAGGTATATAATGGGGACCCCCGGAGGACCCGGGGCCCTTTTTCGGAGACCCTTTTTCCCGTGGCGCGGCACCGGATCGACTCGAATTAAAGGGGAACGACCCGAGAGTGGTGCCAACTTAATGAGGGACCACCTAGGTCTGACTGTTTGTTTTTCAAAGGTTCGGGCCTCGTAGAGAGAAAATGCCCGCCTCCTCGACTCGCCATTCGGAGGATCTATGTGTATATATACATGTGTATATACATATATGTATATATATATATATATATATAAAAATATATATGTATATATACATATATACATGTAAAGGCACTTTCACGGTCAGGCGGCCCCGTTTACGGCTTGTATCGCCAGCCCTATTGCCATAACTTCCGCGATTTAGGCGTGAAATTACACGTGCAGGAATCGGTACGAAAGGATCGTCGATAGTTCGATAAAGGTGTTCGATCCCCCTCGTTCGGACCGCTGTCCTTTTTGTCCCGGGTTTCCTTTCGCGCTGCGATCTGCCCCGATCGGAGCAATTTGTTACGTTATCTGGCGCGCGTGTAATTTACAACGGCGAGATATACACGCGCGCTGTTTTCTTTTTTTTTTGTTTTTTGTTTTTTTGTTTTTTGTTTTTTTCGCGCCGAGCGATCGAACGATTCCGCTGATTTGCTTTTCGACGACGATACCGTTTTCACAGCTTTGAATCATTCCGATGTAATTTCGAGAGTATAATGAGCGATAATAGTCGCGATAATACGATTCGACGATCTATAACTGTTTGAAAGTAATGCAAATGATGTGAAATCGAGATACCATGTGTAACAATTTATATTTCCATCTACTTAAAATGCATGATTTTAAAATATGCAGTCGAACGAGATTGGATTGTCATTATCACATAGAACCATCTTCCATAACACTGTATTGAAAATTAGCTGATAATTGCATGCAAATAGTTGAAAATTCACTTTTCTTTGATTTTATAAAGCACACTGTGATCCTCTCTCTCTTTCTCTTTCTCTTTCTCTCTCTCTTTTTCTTCATCTTCTTTTCCTCTCGGCAAAAATTTATTTTCGGTCTGTAATTATGACAAGCGTTGTCGAAATAAAAGATGCATAAAGGTTCTCACTGACGCAAAACGGGAAGGATTGTTCGGGTTGACATTTCGATAGATGAAAATTTAAACGGGAGAACGGTGAGTAATATTTGTTCCGAAAAGCACGCGAAGGCACCGACATTTCGGCGATCGTGCAAGAGGTTATGGGTCATTATTTATCGGAGGATGAGCTGTCGCCCGGAGGCAAAATTAAAATCCGAGAGGCCGCCGATAAGGCGAAGACGAAACGGCGAGGCATGGAACGAGAGAGAACAAGAGAAAGAGAGAGAGAGAGAGAGAGAGAGAGAGACATATGCGATAACGCGCTTCGTGAAAAATACGTGCGTGGCACTCGACCACGATTTAATTTATTGTCGACAGGCGGAAAAAGGCATAACGATACGAGCGTTTGTACGTGCATTCTTATGAACATTCGTATTCGCATTTCGCTGTTCATACTCGTTCGGCGACACTTTCGCGGCGAGAAATTTCGTCGGAAGAGCGAAAAAAGAAAACTCGGGAAACGATTGATGAGTATCCGAGATAAAAGACTAGCCACTAGTGCATTCAGTATTATTAGACTGTTTCCTCTCTCTCTCTCTCTCTCTCTTTCTTTTCTCTCTTTTTTTGCCTGCAGATTATATTAATCATACGCAAAAAATCCTCTGGTATCATTTTTTTCATATCGATAATATTTTTTTGCTGAATAAAATCTAAGTTATTGTATCAACTCGAATCACACACGCGCATCGTCTGTTTCTATTCCGCGCACGGCGCGTTCATCTCCACGAAAATTTCTCGCGAGATTAAATTCGAATCTTCTCCCGATAGTCACGCACGATCGAGCGAAGCGCAGCAGCGGGACTTACGCAGGAGTGCTCCTTCAAACGAATATATTTCTATTAGCGTGTGTCCCGTCGCGCTCGAGTCTTCCGCGAGCCGAAACATGAAATGTCACTTACGCCAACACATCGCTCGGCGCGCACACGCGTCTCGACCGATCGAAAGTCGTGACGTCTACTAGCCAAAAAAAAAAGACGACACGCGAAGAAAGTTTATTGTCGCAAAGATATTATTATACACGCGAAGAATCTATTATTATAACCTCTCGTTAGATAATTCAACGAAATTTGTAACCGTGTAGTTTAACGATACTATTCAACGTGTGGCGAAACATTAATAACTTAATACTACATGAGAGAGAGTATATTCTCATGTCTTTGAAGTCGCGAATCGAGTTAACAAGTATATTGTTATACTCTGGATCTTTATTTATCCATCGAGAAAGAATCGAAAACTGCATGTTGTAGTTGATGTACAGTTAATGCGAATGTCGCGAGCAAAGAAGATCGCATTATAAATTATTCGACGCGTCTCCGACCGGTGCACGATTTAAAAGTCGGCTGGGAGAGAAAGGGTTGGGGACCCGACAAAAGGAGACGGAAACGTTAACAAGGGTGCCTCTCTCCGATGTCACCGATTCGTCTCCTTGACGTTGCATTTTACGAGAGAGAGAGAGAGGGAAGAAGAAACGATCTTTTTTCCCTTTCTCCTTTTCTTTGTGCGACCGCCGCGCGTGTATCGTATATTTTTATTAAGTCCGAATAATTGACGCGAAATCTGAGATCGCCGCCGGCGCTTCGTCGCTGAACCTTTTCAGACTCGCTGATCTGTTCGAAGCCATATGCCGAGCTTGAATAACTCCGGTCGAATCGTCGTAGCGTAATTTATGCTTGCGTACTATTCGACGGGTGCGCGCTCAATTAAATCGATTGAACTTTTGCAGTGACCGTTTTTCAATTTTTTTTTAAAGAAAGAAATATTGCTTGAAGAAAAACATTTTCTCTCTCCCGTTATATTTGCGAGTTTGTAGACAGATGCAATTCGAGTTCTTTTATTGTTACTAGCGCGTGTGCGCCGTGTATGAAATTTTTGTCTATTTACTTGGAGTGCTCGATGTCGAACGCGTTGCAAATTTAATTTTCGCAAATATTCGACGGCATGCGCGAGCCGAACGGGCCAGGCGGCGGATAAAGCGGGAGAGAAACATTGTAACAAGGCGTATATAGCTGGTGACAGGAAGGAGAGAGAAGAGAGGCGGTGTGGAAGCGATTTTAATTAATATATACTTAATTAAGTCTCTCCCCGTCGAAGGCATTGTCGCTGCGCCACGGGGTCGTTATCTATGCCATGCAGTGCGCGGGTGATTTACTAATAGAAACTGCGCGGGAATAGTTCGTCTAGTTAAGCTCCTTCGAATATACATCGGTTTATTGTGTGCCCGGGCGATGCGATGTTGCGAAATACACACACACACACACATTCCCAATACTCGCTATATATATGTGTACATATATTATATATATATATATATGTATATATTATACATATATATACACGTAGTCTCCATTAAAGCTCCGCTCCAGTGTACTTTGGCGACGAACGCGTTCGAGCGAAACCGCGCTGATGTATCGATAATGCACATATCCGCGAAGTCGCGCGACAAGAGCAATTCCTTTTCCTTGATTAATTCAATAACTCGACACGAGAATGACCGATGTCGTACATGCCAAAGGAATTTAAACACGTAGATTATTTCTTTTTTAGATTTTCTAGTCACCACGAAGGCGCGAGCTATTAATTTAACTCTGAACTGTCAACATTAAATTAGATAGTAGCTTAAGCTGTAATTGTTATTTTTTTTCACAATGTCTTGAAAAAAATTTATTGCCTAATGTTCTCTCTTTCTCTCTCTTTGGATCAACGATAATACTTTTTTCACAAACGTATTCGTTCAAACTATATTTATTTCTTTATCTTTTTTCTTCAAAATTGCCGATCATATTCGAAAATCGTTTTCGCTGGCTGCTCGCCGACCACCGAGCGTAGCTTCGCGCAAATTTGCAACTTGGCCATAAACGTCGCCATTCGCGCGCACTTCACGGCTGTTACGGACAGTTAACTGCGTTCTTTTACACCTGTGATTCAAAATGGTGATCCCGAAGTTTCGACGAGTGCCGGTCGATACGCCGGTCACCTCATGAATATATTCACAAACCGAGCACAGAAGGTATACGAGACAAAAACGTTAAGCGATGACTCGGGAAATGCTTTTCTTCTTTAAAGAATCGTCTTGTTAAAACGATGGTGATGCCACGATGTCTATCCGTCGAAATCCCTTATCGCTTCGACTTCAACGTCTTCAGTAACCGTAAAAAAAGTCCGTGTACACATACATAAGATGCATGTGCGGAACAATTCGATTTTATGTAAAATAAAAATAAACTACCGGCATTGTAATGCGCGATAAGGAGCCATTGTCCTCCTTCGTAAAAACCACTTCATTCGAGACTGTCTTCCGAGATAAGTCGCTGCACGCATAGGAGTGATACGTGATTGATACGTGATTTTTCTTTCGAAGAAGAAATAGTGGACAATTAAACACCAACTTCGTGCCGGTGAGTTTTTTAAAAGCAAAATTTCCAAGAAAAAATATATAAAATAACCAAAAGCGTGCATTTATATTATTTTTTGCAAAATGTAGACATGGAAATGTAGAAACGGAAATGAGAGACTCTCTTCCAGCTAAAAGAGAGTGAAATTTGAATATCCTTCATTTTTTTTTTTTTTTTTTTTTTTAAAGATCGTCGGCCGAGTTACAACCGCGGACGCGAGACGACAGTCCGAGCGGAATTTTAACGCATTATTTTGCATCGCAAATGCGAGCGTCGTCAGAATTTTCGCAAATTCGGCAGCGCGACGCGACGCGACCGAAGCGAGAGCGTGAATGCAGTCGGCGCGCGACATAAACAACCGACAAGAGCACTGATTTTTAATTGGTCCATTATCGTAAACGATCGATAGGTGTCAATTAACCATAATTCCGTCAATCGTATTATTCCCCACTGTGCGGTTCACGTTTTATTAATGTGAGAGAGAAAGAGAAAGTGCGTATGTGTGTGTGTGTGTGCGAGAGAGATAGTGGAGGCACTCTCCCGGCGGTCCAACCCAGAGCTTGATTTATTTTCATCGCGAACACCCAACTGCATCGTTCGCTTCCGGCACTATCTTGATTTGAAATCAACTCACCTCCCCGCGCTCGAATCGAAAAACCGCTCCTCCGCGTCCGCCGCGCGTTTCCGGCGATAATCGAAATCGTTTTCCGAAACGTTGTCAGCATTAGAAAGTGCTGAATGTCGAATGTAAGGTTACGATTGCGATGACTGCTGATTAAACGGTTTTTCCAGAAAAGTCAGTTTTTCAACATTCACACTTCAAATATATATATTTGAAGTGTGAATCTCTCTCCGTTATTCTCTTAAAAAGATCAACGTTTCGGAGACAGTTTACACAAATAAGATTTCTGTTACTTGAGTAACGCGTGCGATTGTGTAAATATCAACGTGTAAGAGCGTGTCTGTTTATCATACGTTAGGAACAGATACGTCGATTCATCTTCCCCGAAAACGTTGTCAAGAGAATTATTTGTTCAATTTTTGAACAGCAGTGCAACGCCAGATTATCAGCTGCAGCTGCGAAGCGACTTTATCTTTGCGCTATATGTGGGAGATAACCGAGCACTGATTGAGCAATCTTTTTTCCATTTTGTTGATGTAACAATAATTGATATGACACTGACCCAGACGTTTTCATGAAATTGTGGCGCGTGGCGAGAGCATTAAAAACTTTTCGACGAGAATCAGTGATAAATGCGTGACAATAACGACATCGCGATAAATTCAATGCTGCACCGTTATTTCTTTCATCGTTTGTTAATTTTTGATGATCTTCGTTCATCGATCGGAATGCTTTGGACTCGATACTGTCATCAGCAGCGGAAATTGCTATCAATATATTTCTTTTTTTTGAGAAATGTCACAGGATATTTAATAAATCATATTCACGCGAGACTGCGTATATTGTAGTTCTGTCTCGTAAATTTCAACCGCGCAATCGTTATACAGAGTCAATTCCTCTTTTCGAGACAATTAGAATTGTTTTACGCGAAGAAATATTATAAAACGTCAATACGAAAATATTAATTAAAAGATTAAAGCAAACAAAAATGTATATCTACATATATGTAGTGATGATCTGCAGTTACAAATATTAAAATTTTACGTCTCGATTCGAAAAAAATTAGCTACGGAAAATTGTTTTCGAGAACGGCAAATCTCAAAATGCTGTTTGTTAATCAGAAATATTAGTTAAAAATCTTTTCGGTGTAATAAATCTCGAGGTCTTGAGTTCGTAACTTTAGCTACTTAAAAGCTTGTTAGTGTGATGTATCTCGAGACGAAATTTGCGCGCTCTCCCGCGAATTAAAAACTCCGGGTAACTCCAGTCCAGTTACCGGAAGCCTCTTCGCTTTTCGGAGCGAGGGTGGTCTCGAGTGCACGGGGGATGAGAATTTCGAGCTGTCGACGGATTTAGCGTTCTCCGGAGGGGGGAAGGGGAACGGAAAAAGAACGGGAATGAGAAAGTTGTATGTCTTGAGAAGACATTCTTCTCCAACTCTCTTTCACTCGTTCACTGATATTTCTTTCTCGAACGTCGCTTTCAGGAATGGACGATAAAGTTTTATCGGTCCCGTTGTCAGTCTCAAAACGAGCACGACCACTTCACGCTCTCGTACACAACGTTTTCTCTCCAGTCGTCGATTCAATATTGACGCATCGTCGGTCGCCCACATTATCGGTCCGAACTTATTCCTTCTCACGTTCTTCAACGCTTCTGGAAGCAGCGGCCGCTAATTTCTTTCCCCGAACGAAATTGACACGACCGCTCATCCTTCTCATTGTCAATCTTGTAATTAACGCGATCGCGAGTTCAGGTATCAGATTGTAAAAAGTTTTTTAATTAAATTTATTTGCAATTATTTAAATTGCTGAAACGTATTTAACGTCGCAATGTGTGTCACGGATGTGCGATTTATTAGTTTATATATTTTTGTTGAAATTTTCATCCGAGCGATATTCACAATTTTAACTTGCTCGGCGATTCGATTAATTAAATTGTTATTTTGTCACTTAATTGTTTTGTAAACGTCGGCATTCTTAACAAGTTGTTCGTCGTTATTTTTCATCGCATGTTGTTTCCAAATGTAGCGGGATACGTGTTTCACACGTGAATCATTAAAGTAAATATTTGCAATATATCGCTTATGAAAATAGATCGCTCAAGTGTATAAAACACGACACCAACGTTCGCGCGACTCCCAGCTAGTCCGCTCTCCCGTGTATTAATTCGCAAGAGTTAATTAACATTAAAATTCGGATCAGTGAACCGTGACGGAATATTTCAAGGTGAAACGGACAGAGACTTACCGCCGGTTATAATTCCAACAGTAAGATAGAAATGTTACATGTGCAATTTAAGTTGGTCTTTAATGTCGAGTTACACCGATGCGCCAAGAAGGGAGAAAGAGAGAGAATAGAGCGAGATAAATAAAAAAATAATAAAAGAGCGGACACAAAGGAGTATATCGGGCGACGACACCAAGCGTGGCGCACATTCTCGACCTCCGTAATAACACACATCAACCCCATTAATTCCGCTACGTCTTCATAAGTACAAAATGTACGTGCCTATGACCGACACGCCTACCTCGTCCGTCTCGCATAGCCCTTCGCCGGTATCAGCATCTGTCGTTTTGCGTAGACCGGAAACGCGTCGTTTACGTGCCTGTCATCCTCGTCATCGAGCATAAAGCCCGCACGAAATAGTTTCAACCCTCCGCGAGAGACGATTCTCGCTATCGCGTTTTTCTCGGCCCCGCTTCTCCTTCTTCTTCTCTCGCTGTGTATGTGTGTGTGTATGTGTGTGTATGTATGTGTGTAATGTGAGCTTCTCCGGCCTCGACAATGACGAAGGAAACCATAATTGGCTCCTCGTAGCTATTCCCCCGACACGAAAGATACGGAAACTTGATCGTCGCGAAGTATATCGGGGTTCTCGATTTCTTTGCGTTCGACGGTGTAATTAGGCCTCCCCGACCTTCGCCGTATTCTCGGTATCAACAAAATGTCTTCTCCGAACTCTCTTTGCATATTCTGAATTAATTTAAAAATTATTTCTTCAAATAATTTAACGTTTTCTCTGTCTCTTGTAATTAGAAAATTTTTCAAGTGATAAAAATACGGATGATTGCTTTTATATTTTAGCGAGCGATAACACAGTTCCTCTCGGCTGACGTTTGCGAGTTACAGAGAAGAATTATAACGCGCGCGCCCGGGCTTATAATGCAAGTAATATTTTGTTGCGGACGCGCTTTCATCTACCGCATGCGCATTGTTAATCGCGCGCGGGGCGGGTTTTCGGGTCGGGAGAAAGATATATTTACAACCTAGATGAATCAAATTAACCCGTTGCCGTATATCACGCTGCTTGGGAATACGTCGGCATTTGCAATTTAATTTGGAGAATTATCGCGACGTATAGCACGCTGCGCATTCGCCGAATGTAACATCATCTTGCGAGCGGAATACATTATGCAATAGAAATGAAGTAGCGGTAATAAGTTTCTCCCGAACTAAATGTATGGGAATATTTAGTAATGGATTATCTCTTGGCATCATATATGTGTCAAACTTGTCGTTTCCGTATTTTCGTGAAATTATATCGGTGAGAAAAGTCCCAAAAAGTTGAATAAAAAAACGCACAAAAAAAGAGAAACAGAGTTTAGATACTACATAAAGTAACGAAATTATAAGCTTCATCAAAGACTTCTCTTATCGATTCCCTATTCTGTTTCTCACAATTATCATGTACATAAAAAACTGGGAAGTCACGCGCGCCGATGTCTCATAAATCCCGTCGATTTCCCGAGTCCCAAACGCGACACGAATCGTCGTCGCCTTTTTCTAGCCAACAACAGAGAAATGGGAGGGGACAGTGTCTGGTTACGGCTTAAAATATTTGTTAACAAACGCGGAGATCCCCGGCGCGCAAAGACGCACCTGGGCACCGCGCGGCAACATTGTGCGGCAACACAGTACGCGGAAAGTGCGTAACCAGCCAGCCGCGCTTTTCTCTTTCTCTCTTCCCGCCTCTCCGATTCCTCCCCTCCTTTCTTCTCTCTTTCTCTAATAATTCGCACCGGAATTATTATAATTTAATACGATACCGGGGCGCGCGCATACCGCCCGCTCCGCCGCCTGCTCCGAAGAGAGAGAAAGAAAGAGAACCACGGCCATTATTCGGCGTGTTTGTAGCCCGCGGCGGCGCGTAATAAGCCGGCTTATGCCCGCGTATCTCTCTTTGTCGTGTACACGCACGCACGTAACGCGGCCGCGACACGCCTACCTTATTCTTCCCCTCGGCTGCACCGGACTCGCCGTATATATGCGCTCCGGCATACGTGCGTACGTACGTATGTATGTACGTGCGTCATACGTGCGCACGTAGGTCCCGGCCGCATCTGCCGGTGCAGCCGGGGTCGTGGAATCCGAGAGGCCCCTCCTACTCGTCCTTTTCGACACCTTCGGCTTCGTCTCTACCCTCTCCACCCCTCGTTCTTTGTCGCGTCCAGTCGCCTCGATTAACGGTCAGTCTCGTATAGATTCGAATAGCTTGATAATCGTAACACACTTTTTTATACATCAATCTTGATATCGGTCGTTTCGACACACACGCCGTTTCCCGGAACATTATGTACGGAGGATTCTACAGAAAGATAAAAGAGAAATTTTCGTTGTTGTACGGGAAATGTGTGTTCTTCGCGTTGAGAATGTTAATGCGAACACAGGTAGTACGTGTGTTATTTCTGATGTTTTAATTATAGCAGGTAATTAGAAAATAACAGGGCTTTTAAATGCAGCTAACGCGTTGCTGCCGGAGTTGGTTCTACTACGTAGCTAATTATTTCATTTGCCGAATTTCAACTTGCCAATTGTTCTCGCGCGGCTTAGCGAGATCAGATTTTAGTTTTCAGCGCGGTCTTTTAGCCGCAAAAAGTTTTGCGAAATGCACAAATCCGCGAAACGCGCGAATATTTTGACGTTCGCGCACAATTGCGAGATGTGTAAGTAACAGATATGACTCTACAAATATTGTTCTATTTATATTGTAGAGGAAAAAAATTCTTATAATATAAAAACAGCGCAATGTCACTTGTTCGGTTTTACACAAATGGACGAGTCGATAGGATAGGTTGGTCACAGATCGTTTTTTTTTCTGCTTTACGAAAAGCATCAAAATGCATTTCTCTCTTAAACTAATGAGATATAAAACGTTCGTTCATGTTTCGCGAGATAATCTCGCGCCGGCGATCAAGGAGGCAGAAATTCCTATCTGAAATTTTACGACCGATCGTCGAGAAACGCTCATCTCGATTTCCCCGTTACACCGTAATCATGTAATAACAATCATGGCGATTCTTCTAGTACGGGCGCGCGAGCGCGCGGTAGCCGTCGATGAAAAAATTAATAAATCCTTCAAGTAGGGAACGGATTAAATTTTTGTAGACGCCGGGAATAAAGCGCGCGAGGGATTTATTATCGATCGTTTCAATTCTCGACGATCTCTATCTAGTGAATTATAACGATCATTTCCGATCGAGGAACATAGAAGCGAGCGTGTTAGAGGAAACAGCGATACATGTGAAGCCCATAAATAAAGTGGCTGTTTTATTCTAGTTGCGCGATAACTTATCGCTGTTCTCTGTGTTCTTATTTTTTTTTTTTGTTTTTTTTTGTTTTTTGTTTTTATTGTTTCCGTCGTTGGATCACTAATGTATATTACATAAGAAAATTACTCACGACGCGTTCGTAAGCAATCTCAAGCGCGAATCTAGAGATCGTGTTCTTAATTAATATTGGTAATTAATCTACATATTTGACGGTAATAAAAACGCAGATCGATCATGTTTTCGCGGATAATTTTGATAATCAATTTTGGTTAAGCATTACGGTCGTTATAAAGAATTTGTAAGATGCCGCTTTCTTCTTTCTCATACATTAATTACAATAATTAACTTTTTTACGAATTAGTTTTTTAACAACCTCTTAGTATTCGTCGCTCGAAACATTGATATCAATTAAGTTGAGAAGTGAATTATCGCTGATAACGTGTATCGATTTATCATCGGCCGGTTGCGTTTACGCGGCGGGAATAATTTTCGTTGCCCGGCCAGCAATTCTTCCGATCTCTTTCTTCTCACCTCTCCGGCGTTTCCGCCATAGCGTATGGGACGCATAATTATTACAATATGTCTCCTCCACGTCTATCGCGGCATTAATATTCATAAAGTCGATCCGTCAAAACGGCTCCGCGTCTTCTTCTTCTTTTTCCCTTTCGCTTCGTGCTCCGCTCACGTTCGACTTCGAAATTAGGCATTGATGTTAATTTTATTCATTTTATTTCCGCGTAACAGTTATACATGTCAGACAAACTCTGCAATAAAACTACCGCCACGGCGGTAAGCAATACGCCTAATAAAATATTTCGATGATAAAAAGCGCGATTTACAAACGTCGCGTCGTGTTTGTCACTTGTATTTCAATTGTGAGATATTACGCACAAACGCGCCGCGCCATCGCTGCAAGTAGCTCGCTTGTGAATTGCGTCTTGAAGTCTATAGCGTAGAAACTAACATACATAGAGCCGGTTATCACATGGCGTTCGAGAAGATTGTCGGATCCGGCCGAAGCGGTCTGTAAAATCTAAAATCGACACCCTTCGCGCGCCGCGAATCGAGCGAGAAACGCGACGACGACGATAGCATCTTCAATATATTCCTATAGTAGCAGCCGGGAGAAGGCGCGGCAGCGGGCTGGGAAACAGATTGTGCGGCTCAAAATCAATAGGCACCTGATTTATTCCCATGCGCGCACCTCGGCATCCTGCGCGAATTTATATACGCAACATGCACATGCAGGAGGAGTGTGGAAGCGAGATGTATACAAAGCTTTATACCGCGTATCTAAAAGCGTTAATAATAGTACGTTACTTTATGCGAAAATATCGATAAATTTTTTTCTGGCGTACACGATGAGCAAAAGAATTTTTTTTTCCGAGTAGCTACTGAAAATAATATATACACAATGTCCGTTTCGAGAAATTCATATGCATATTTAGATGAAACACTCTGGGTTGTGTTTCGGAATTTAATTACTCAATTTTTCGAGATAATAACTTTTTTTTTTTTTTTTTTAATTTGTCGCGACTCTTCGCGTCTTTTCGACCGCGAGGAAAAACCAACACGTCGCGCGCGGCTTCCTTTATCCGCGGGATTCCTTATTTTCAGTGGCTACTTCGACGGATCGCATGGTTCAGCCGTTAATTGAAAGCTCCACCGGAACAAAAGACTAACAGCGTGCCAAGCTTTGCCCCGCCGCCGGCAAAGAAAGCTTGTTCCAGGTGAAACGAAACACTCATTGTCGAAGTCGGAACTTCGGGCGATTCAATTATTCGCTCCTCCTGTTAGACGGTCGGCGTCCTTTAAACAGATGCCAGTTTTCTCTCTTTTTCTCCTTCTCACTCGGTTGTTTCTCCTTCTTTGTCTTCCTTTCTTTCTCTCTCTCTCTAGTCCGAGATAATTAATCGCAATTATTTCTAATTAGTGGAAATTGAAACGCCGCGTTCTCTGACTCTCTCCTCCGCTCCTCTCTTCGTCACGGCTTAAAGCGGCGGCCCGGAAAAAGGAAGTTATTTATCGGCCGAAGACTCGAGAGGGTGGACAATCGTTGAAACGGGGCGACTGCCGCGGTAAATACTACACCCCCGGTTGCTCATTATCGAGTGCCGTCGACGAAATGCAAATTATTAAGATTGCAGACTGCCTCGTCGTCGCCGGAATTCCGTGGCACGTTTCCCTTATTTCGAGACAAGATTTGAATGATAAGCGAATCAGTGCGCGCGCAAATACCATTTTCCGATCTATAGGGGAGACCGGGACACAAAGTAACATTCAAAATAGATTGTAAAAAAAAAATGTACACAATATTATGTAATATTAGGTACATTATAATAGTCACATCCTTTAGCTTTAAGAAAAAACAAATATTATTCTTATATATCTTATTCTTATATATCTTTAGACAAAAGAGTATTTTAGTGTTAAGTACAATCGCGCAGATTTGTCAATTTGCCCCATATCCAGGGTTAAT